>SCLD01022708.1:0-18195 GCA_004367895.1 Oikopleura longicauda
TTCAAAGAGAAAGAACCAAACGGTCTAAGAAATATACCAGATCAAAGACTGATGGTAACGCTGCCGAAATGAGAGCGGCAATGCTTTCAAAAAAGTAAGCTTCTACGTGATGACTAAAGGGGGTCCCGAAATAGGTATTTCTGCGTTCTCCTACCTATATCATAGACTATTTGTACTGTAGATTTATGTTCGACCCGAATTAAATGTGAATTCACCTAGTCTGAATTTTTGTCTCCAGTTCTAAAAAAAAGTTCAAACCATTTGTGGTGATTTATTTTTCGTATTCATTAACAGTCACCCCACCAATTAATTATGTTTTTCTTCTGGCCAAAGAGGCCGTAATCAACTTTCAAAGCACTAGACATTTCTCGTTATCGGAAATACGCACCCCCAGGACAGTCTGGCGACTCGTACGTCATTTATTTGTACTAATATTTTTTTAGCAATAATAAACTCGATCGCAATGGAAAGCCAAAGGTTTTGGAGCAATTTGAACGAAAGGTTTATTTTGACTTGTTTGGAGTTCCCACTGTTGCTTTCTAATTTTATGTTGTCACAAAATTGATTGTGCTACCTTGTGACCTGTATTTGACCTGACCAAGTTCAATTTCTTATTGCCTGTCCTCCCAAGTTTAAGCAATAAAGTTAACATGAAATATCTGTTCGTTATTGCTTAACCTTGTGACAGGAAGTGACACATTTGATGTAACACGTGACGAAATCAACATTCAGCTTCTCAAAAACGAGAATCGAGCACCATCTAGCGAGCGAAATGGTGTTATCGAACGTCGACTCTCGGGTTCTTCTCATGGCACGGCCGCCGCCCAGTTTGCAGATGGTAAAACACCGATTGACCAATTAAATTCAATGGTTTCCAACTTTAAAATGACCGATCAACCAAAACCATCTTTAACGCCACCAAGTGTGAAAGGTTTGTAGTGGTTGGTTATACCAACTTGGCATAAACAGATAGTTCGTTTTAGTAACACCTCCCTTATCTAGTGATATGCTATATAAAATGATCGATTATCTAGAATTCTTTTATCTTGGGAACATAAAAGAACATACAGTATGTTATATTCTGAATATACTATAACGCATATAATATTCACTTTTTTCCGCTCATGTTCTCAATATGAATATTTCCGATATAAAGGATGTATCACTAGACTACTCGGTCTATTTTTCTCAGAAAACGTTACCTTTACTAAAAAATAATTATATTCACTTAAAATATTGGCCTGATGCAACGACGGGACTTATTCAAAAATTCATTTATTAATTTTCTGTTTTTTTACAAATTTTCTCATCGATACGAAACCTGCTAATTTTCCTATCCCATTGAGCGAATCATTAGAAAAGTAATTTTATCATTCAGTAAATAAGAGAATTTAAAAAGTCCTGGCTAGACGTGTGCATATTTACAACTGACTCATATTCGGTCCCAGATCATTATTTTTTTTAGAAACCGAATTATAACCGAATATGAGCACACCTCTAATTCTGACAGTCCTTTTAAGGCTCGATTCCCTTTTTCGAAATTTCATATGAATGAAAGTTTTTGAAAGACGATTTGCTTAATTTGTAGAGAATTAAAAATGATACCAAATTGACCAGTCGATATTTTTAGTCGATGAACAGCCACAAGCATCTGTTGAAGCATTAAAGAATCAGATTCAACAGCGACACAATTCGACAGCTACAGCAGACGCTTCTCCAAGACAGACTGCTCAGACTCGTGGTCGCCTCAATGCTCAAAGTTATCGCCAATTTACCGCTCTTGGAAACAGCGCCGCTAGTGGAACAAGTACCAACAATAATATAGGAAGCACAGTCGGACAAGATATGAACGGTGTTCCATCAAATCTATCACGTGGAAAAGGACTATCTGGTAGTACACCAAACTTATCTGAAAGTCAAATGAATGAAAAATATCAAAGAGGTTTCGATACAACGCCTGCCGAGCGCGCCGCTCAATTGAGAAAAGCTAGAGGTAAGATGGACGTCCGTTAGAGTCGTGACGAACGTGCGACGATTAACATTCTGTATAAAAATTCTAGTGCTTTCAAAGTGCGTTTAAGGGTACATAGCACATTTTAATATTTTAATTTTAAGAACAAATCGAGCAAGAGAAAATAAAAAGAATGTTTTTTTCAAAAACCTTATTTTATCCTGAATGAAAAATAACCCACAAATTTCCAAAAAACGACTGGGAGGACCGCCCAGTAAGACCGAGAAATTTTCAAAATTTCACTCAAAATTCGAATAAATCGAATGAAAATTTCATTCACCTTATTTTAGCCACTCCAAATAATGTCACGAGAAGTCAAAGTCTGAAAATGGCACCAACCTTTTTGAATCAGTCAAAAACTATCTCAGTCACTGAAGAGGCTGATAAAATCCAAGTTCCAGATCAGCAACGTAAGTTTCTACCAATCATATCATTTTAAGGAAATAATTTAATTCGTGAGAATTTTTAGGAAAACAAAATAATGCAATTATTTCCGAAAATTTTGCAAAAAATCGATCATTGGTTGCAGGTATATTGAATGCCGGTCCACCAAAGAAAAAAGCATCTAAATATGGTCGGGCCTTGACGCAACCAATCGAAGCTGCCGATCGAATTGAACCTATTGTGGTGAGTAACAACAAAATTTTTGGTCAAACTTGAATCTGACGTTGAAGCAGCGTTTGGACTCAAGCTTTTGGACTTTATTTTCCAGATATATGTAATAGTCCATGACTCATAGACCTCTTAGCATAAATTTTCAAAATATTTATTTCATACAAAATTATCAATTTAATGCATTTAATTGTTTTAGCCTGTGAATGTTCCGGAACGTCCATCAGGTCCAGCGAATCGTCGACTTCCATCCCGTTGGCGAAGTGGTGAGCATGTATAGGTCAATACACGACCACTGACGAACTCGTCGATTTTAGGGGATAATCAAAATCAAGAACTGCCTATATATGTACCATAATATATGTACAATTATATATGTAACACGTGACACAAGGGGTGTCACACGTGTGTCACATGATGTAAATTTGCCTGAACATACAGAGCTATCTTTGAAAGATTTGCTTAAAATAAAATATTTTTGATGATAGTGTTAAGTCTAGTATAAATATTGACGTAACGAATGGTGGTTTTCCTGGTGGCGATGGTGGTGGTGAGTATGGTGTAAACCAAACCATCGAGTTATCGAGTACAGTACATTTGGTTGGCCATGGTATAGTAGTGTGGTGAGTTTGTAGAGGGGTTTCAAATGCTCACACAAAACGCTTTCTAAAATGAAAAGAGTTCCACTAAAATACACTCGCGACGGCACCGAAGCAATACCACTGGTACCGCACCACTTGTACGTATACACTCATGTTCAAACATATTTATCTACTCAAAAATGCACGATTTGAGTAAAAATCTCGTAAAAATGTAAATCTAGAAATATATATATCACAGTTCACGTGATATTCTCATACGAATCATAGCCCTTATTAGTTTTGCCTTATAAAGGACCCCATTTTCCATATAATGCCTATATAATGATATAATATATTTGCTTTTATTTGATCTCATACTCGTGACACTAAATTATCTTTATTTTTGACGTTATTTGAGAAAAATTCTAATAATTATTTCCAGAGATGGTTTAAAAGAAAATATCAGATGATCCTTCAAATACAACCAATAAAAATTAAGACCAAGAAGTTTCAAGTCGAAACTTTCGACCAATACAGGTCGATCCTCATCTATGAACGTAACTGTTACGTTTGAAGTAAAATCCACAAACCTTAAATCTACGTCCGATGACTCATCGGCGATGAGCGAGCAGTTCATATATGATATCTCTCCAACGGTTGGAGTCCAACCCTCAATAATGAAATTCATCACGTTATCAAGCTGTTTTTCGCCGAATTAAGAACCAGCGTTTTTATTTTCGAGGTTTTCCGTATAAATAAAGTGCCTTGACAACGTGGTCTTGGTGGCATCAAAATATTTCGATAAAAACAAATAAAATTAAATAAGAATATCGTAACTTTAAACGTTTCGAGCTTGTTTTCACAAAATAGATCTGTTTATGATTGTAACATTCAAAAGCAGTATCATAGGGGCAGTCGCTGAACATGTCAAACTTTAGACTCTCTTCCGGTAGTTCATTTAGCCCTCATGAAATAAATCCCTTGGCATACTAAACACATGAATTTAGACGCCCTTGAATTTAGACTTCAGCGAAAAGGGATGACCAGGGATGAAAAAAGACGAATTTCGTGTTCGGAACAAAATAATCTATTCTCTCATCGCTGACTGACTGAAAACCGGCAACATAGGGTCGACAGTGGATTCTTACACCAAATGGCTAAGTTCGGAGAAAATGAACAAATGAATTTGCTTTGGCATTTTGGGTCAGCAAAGAAAACTAACTTAGAATTATTCAACATATCATGTGCTGCATGTTATTTACGGTTGATAAATCACCCTTCAATATATGCGGCATATAATATGCCTTAATTATGGACCATGAAATATAGCATAATTCATGTAATCCGGATAGAGTATCCGTTCCCGTATATATGCATATATATTTCAGTGGGAAAATAAGTAGGCTCAGCAGCTGAGCCTCAGCTAGAAGATAATTTCACTTTTCCCATAATCTAACAATTTCTAAAGGTAGCTTTACATCTAATTTCCGTTTTTAACAAGATACCAATATAAAAATTTAGTTATTTTAGAATGTAAAGATACAGGTAAAACATAGATAAAGTTGAATTATACTTATATTCATAAAATGATATAATGAATATGTTCGGATAAAGCCTGAAATTATTGAAATTATAAATTAACTCTCTCATCATGACACTTAGAAAAGCATCTGCGAAAAGTAATAAGTCCAATGCATGGCTCTGTAGAACGACCTGAATTAACTCGTCCCAGTCCCGCCCGGCGGAACCCTGGTACAACGAGGAACCGTCCACTAATTATGTAACTCATGAGTCATGACTACGTGAAAAAGAACTCTAAATAATAGTTTAGGATAACATATCGATCGACTGGTAAAATATGCCTAGTAGACTGATTTTCATTTTACCAGGGTCATAAAATTACTTACGACGTGCCTAGACTTGGATCGTGTAGGCTCAAGTTCAATCTATAATTCCTTTTTCTACTGCCGTAATAAATTTGTTATAACTAGGAGAATACTGAACAACCACGATTTTGAGCCCGATTCTAGAGAATTCAAGAAATCAGGTAAGATTATCGCAAGATAATGACATGGTAATGATGAATTTTCCGCTCTGCGGGAGCCCAGGAAGTTAAATTAACTCTCAAGAGCTCTTCCGAGCAGCTGTTCTGAGCGTTATCTCATTGAAATAATCCAATTTTTCAGTAATTTCAGGCTTGAACAGAGGCATTCTAAAATTTATCTTGAATAAGCCACATTCAGTTACCGGTTTTAACCGACTTTTCATTCGGTTTAATTCGGTTTTATTTACCGGATATTTATTGAACCAGCGTGTCAACCGTGTTCACCTCAACCGTTTAAGTTGAGTTGCAAACAGCCCATCAGGTGATAAAAAATGTTTTGTTGTGTGTTTCTCAGTAGAACTCATGCTGCAATCAACTGCCGAATTCGGGGAAGTACTAGACCAGTGAATGGTACTCAGCCCTTTTCTACCAGACCAAAGTACATTACTAGACATAAGATCAGGTACTTTTAAATGGAACTTCTTTTCGTTTCATTTAAAATTATGAAATTCTAATAATCTATAACGATATCCCGCTGCGTTAGATCAGCACGATTGAGACTGAATCAAACTGAACGGAACGGAAACTAGAAATTACATGGTTTGTTAACTCAAGACACATTCAAACTGACGTCAGAATTGGCCAAGATTGGCCAAAATTAATCCTTTTGGCAGAACGAAATGGCCAAAAACGACAAATTTAGTCAAATAAGAGCCACCACCAAATTATTCTGTGAATATCACGTTTCCGGCGTTTCGTACAGTCTGTCATTTGAATTATGGAATATTTTCATTGAATCATTTTGCCAAGAATTAATCAGTCGATCCGAGTTCATTTCAAAATTTTGACTAGGCACACATAACACCACTTCACTGATATTTTCTCAAACCGTAAGCCATACGGTGATATGAGGAATATATACCACTTTGATATTTTACTTTGATATTTTATTTTGATAATTAACTTTTAATACAGTGCTTAGAAAGTTATATTATATCTATATTTCAAATTCTTTGATATTAAGAATCTCCAAATAGTAAACTATATCATCATAAACTTTTCGTTCAAATTGAGTAACATGAAGAATTTCTGACATTTTTGACCACAAGAATATTATCGGTGAACCAATCATTAATTCGGATTTTAAATACATTTACCGTTGAAAGTTACCTGGAAGATTTCTGACTAAATGATTTTTCAATTCAAAAACCTCTTCGGTCAGCCCATCGCTTAGCCCGTCAGTCAGCCCGGACGGCCGCTCTTCAGGATTCGTTTTTCAAGATAGGATAGAATTTAATGACCATTTAATAATAGTTTATGCAAGAGATGTTCATTTATGTTATTCAACCTATAGATTAGAGGCATGGGATCGTGCTGAACATCATTTTCTTCTCATTGAATTGATGTTGCTAGTGGAGTGGAGGAGCGCGTTGTTGGTGGGGGAGCTCTTTGACGCTTCCGCAGGGCCCTTTCATAAAACCAGATCTTGAACACTAAAATTCAATTCATTTTGTCGTCGAAAGCACAACGTTCAAAAAAATAAATTTTCAGTCAATCAAAACGAAACTTACGAAAAAACAAAATCAAAAGTTTTTTGAGATTTGAAAAAATCTAAAAAAAAGAGAAAAGTCAGAAGAAACATAAAAATGAGCTCATTTATGATCACCAACGCAGATATGAACACAGCCACTGAAGAAACTTACAAAGCAATGAACTCACAAATTACACAAAATAACGGAACTTGGAGTTTGACACAGACAAGCCAGGGTCTTTCATTTTCAGGTAAAATTCTCAACCATAAAGTAAACTACCAAATCATATGACTTTGAAATGATATTTTGGTCATAAATGACCGATTGTTGAACGAATTTAAAATGATTTATTTTAGTGAATTACAAAAATCAAATGGCAGATCAGAATAATATGAACATGGAGCACGATCAGTTCGATTACGATTTTGATACTCTTTCGATGGTGTCCGACGATAGCGGTTATTATACTATTCTATTTTTACCTTTCAACCCGGTGTTTTACCCGGTGTTTAACCCAACCCAAACCTGGACTAAAAACATTTTGGTCTAAGAACAAAAATTAAACTTTATCTTCAGGTGTCGGATCAAGTCTTCTATGAATCTTCGAAATATCTTCAATATAATAGAAAGGGCTTCAAGTTCGCGTTCAAAATCTCCAAAAGAAAAAAGACCAAATGGACCGGACAAAAACGGACCGGAACAAAAACTGTCCGGAAGCAAAACGGACCGGAAGTGGTGCATAATCCGTTCAATAACTTATTTGATTTCGATCTTCCCATGAGTTAAAAACTCATATCAAAAAAGTCATATATAATGGCTTATATTTTCAATCTGTTTTATTTACTACTTCTCATGAGATGACCGCATGTTAGGATGGCAATAATCGTCCTGGTATGTCCGTCCCATGTCACTCACTGTACATACAAATTCTTGTTTAAATAAACAATTTTGATTGGTAAGCGACAACTGATTTGAAAATTAAAATTTGCCACCAGATAAAACATCTACGAACACTCAAACAAAATATCGTTCCAATTAAAAACGTGTGGATATCATAATTTTTTTATGTGAAAATTGCCGTAAATATGCAGAATTTGTAAAATTGAATAATCACACTGTGTAATTGGCTTACTAATGAGTGACTGCCAACCAGAGTATTCTCACCTTAAAAATTTCACAAATAGTCTATGATGAACTGTTGGATATGAAAGCTACTAGAACTTCTTTAACTGAAAAATATCCATTTTCCTGGTTCCAAAAACGTTTTTCAAAAACTCACAAACACTTACTTTATGGTAATTATCTTCAAGTTTCGATATGTTTTTTGGCGCTTAAAAATTTGGCCAATAAAAGTTCTGAAAATTCGAAAATTTTACTTTTTCTTGGAATAAAGTCCGATTCTCGCCATTCCCTCCGCGAACTTCTAAAATTTCATTTGATATATAGATAAATGAAGTGAATTTTTATTTTGATTTGGCAGATTCAGGATTGTGGCGGCAAGATGTGTTTCACAGTCTAATGTTTGACCTCTTATAGATCACATTATAAACAACATTGACAAAGTTGCATCAAGAAATAAACATTTTTTTAGTTTACCAATCGCATTTTGTAATGAATGTTGTTTTGACTGTTTATGGGATATTGTTATAAGTCACATTAGATGAAGAACCGGAAGTGGTCCCAAGTGGACCGGAAGTGGGTTCATTTGATGGCAACCGAGCCTAAACATATTCTCCTTAAGAGAATCTTTTGTTTAATTTTTGAGCTAAAAGAGTTTTTGAACCTTCAAAATTCATAAATCTATCAATTTCAATATCCAGAGAATCTTCCATGGGTTCCGACGGACTGTTTTCGTTCGGCATTGATGGTGGAGCAAATTCAGGAATATCTTCTGCGGTGGCATCCGTCCGGATAGATGCCTGGGACGCCGAGTGATCGCGGATGTCATGACTTTTTTCAGAAATTATATCCAAATGTCTCATCAAGGGTAGTGTACTCTAGAATCGAGGGGGTATCAAACTATGATTGTGCTAGTAAAGAACACCACCCTGGGTTTAAATGTTCGAAGGTGATCTGGACCCGTTTTTGCTTGATAAGGATCGTATTTAACTGGCACAACCTGGTGCGTAGGCGTTGATGGTGTGGGTGGTATATAATCAGTCAACTGATCGTCAAGTGGTTCATGTTGGTAACCCCCTTTTTATGAGTTAAAAATTTGAAAATCAGAATAGATGACAGAGGTGACCGGACTCGACCGTGTATCCAATATATTATTATATATATATATTGCATGTCCATGTCCGTCAACCTCAAGCAAGATTTTCACAATCAAGCATGCAGACTTATAAGCTAACGCAAAATAAAAATTCATTTTTGAAATATATCTTTATTTTGAACTTTATATCATGCGTTAAAATTTGGTTCGCAGGTAGGGATATGCGGACCGTCGGTCCGTTATAAGTCCGGCTATTTGATCCGAAGTTATTTGGTCTGGTCCAAGAACTGCGATTTCCCTGGACTTATTTGGTTCGAAATAGTCATGTCATATGAGTCTTATGACATGACTATTTCGAACCAAATAAGTATGGGGAAATCGCAGTTCTTGGACCATACCAAATAACTTCGGATCAAATAGTCATATGATATGACTTATATGGCCCGGTCCGCTTATCCATGATTGGCAGGCAAGCGTTCAAGGGGTGAATGTACGTTAATGTTATCAGCTGATCGAAAGTAATTTTGTTTCATTCAGTGAAATAGTGCTGAATACAGTCTCTACTTTTAAAATAGAATTTTTAATATCATTGTGTTATAATTTAAGCATTTGTCTATTTCGGTCTTTTTAATATTTCTGATTTTTAATATGAAAATTACTTTTTTAATCTAAACTGAATGGATAATTGCTCAGTGTATTATTGTAGAGATTTTGAAATCGAAAATTTCGAATTTGATGGTTTTGGCCATTAGGTCCAAGTGTCCTCAAATAGGGGGGTAACTCATTAGAGTGGAACACCCTGTCTTGAACTTACACATATAAGAGCGGAATACCCGGTCTAAGTCAGTTCCACTCTAAAATGTCACCCCCTATAAAATAAGTAAACGAGCTGGAATGATCTGATATTTCACATATGATATGTCACATATCATATGTCACATATCATATGGACATATCTTATGTGATATAGCGGATCACAAGTCAATGTATTGTAACATTATGAGAACAAATTATAAAGAATCTATGCTTCCTAGTCTTAAAATGTCAATTACCGGAAAAGTTACCGGAGAGCAGGCGGACATGTATTTCGGAAGGGTAAAATAGCGAATTTTTTTTCCTACGCCTGTTCAGTTAAAGCTGAGTTTTTAGCAAAAGTCAAATTTTTTCTTAGAATGTATTGCCCAATTAGAAAACGAGTCTGAAGAATCAATTTGATTTATACATATGCTATAACTAATAGTTATATCATATAACTTAAATATAACTTATATGAGTTATACGTTATATCATATAAGGTGATAATGTTCACTGAAAATAGCAATTAACAACATGGTTAGTTAATTGCTTAATTTTGATTAGAAGGTAGGTTTGAACCTTTGACAGCCAATTGCCCGCTTATACACCTAACCAGGGATCCAAGGATGTGATTGATAACTTTTGAACTATTTAAGAATCACAGTCTCTGGAACCCTAGACGAAACAAAGAAGAGCATACAAGAGCTCGAAGAATCCGTACATAACGGTCAAAAACGTCCATGAATGCCTGTTCCAGTTAGTATATTTGCGAAGTCTGATTCATGCTCATGCTTATATATTGTATTCGGTATTTATGTATTTACAATTACATTACTGAACAAGGATACCCGAACGGCAGAACATTCTATCGTTCGTTCATCTGTCCGTTTTAAACTCATCCTTGGATTTCGGATCTTGAATTTCCAGGTTGATATGTGATTGAACCGGCAGTCTCATCAAGATCATTCTTGTCTCCCGATTCTTCATCTTCTTCACTTTCATTTTTACGTTTGATCATAACAGCAATTATCACTGCAATCACAATGATAACAATAACTTTTTGAGCTTCAAAAATCAATTTATCTTCAAATCCCGCAATGATTTTGATGTTTTCGGGGAAGGGCCTTTTACCTGAGTACAGTATGAATACTTTGTATGATCAAAACAAAAGTATTTTTCTTGAAGGAATATTTATCAAAGGAAGGTTTGAAGGGCTCCGCTAATCATTTCAATTCGATAGATTCTTTTTTGTTATCATACGCTTATTTTACGCGTATGCATATGTAGGACACGGAGTCAAACGTAATTAAGTCCATCTCAATTGAGATAACTCAAGGTCGTTTTTTTAATATAGAAGAGCGCTTTCTGATAAGCATGCATAAATTTAAAAATCGCTCAAGTATTTATAACATATTAATAATATGATATTATAATATTATTAAGAAATAATAAAAATGTCAAAATTTCGAACGGTAATTTTCAAAATTTCATTAGTGCTTGAAAGTTTTAAATTAATGTCATACATATGATATGTCGACCAAGAGAAATAATACAAATTTCCGAAATATGCTTTTTACTGTTAATTGACGTTATATATTCATATCAAAAGTATGATACAAAATGAATGATGCGGCATAAACTCAAAAGTAAAGTAAACAGTGTGTAACCAGGATCTTATTCAATAAATTGACTAAAATGGTTGAATATTCAGAACGAAACATCCGTTTTGAATTTCGTAGTGGTGCCTATGCATTGTCAAATTAACTATATATTATATTTCATATAAAAGTCTACAATTGATTTTATTGGTTAAAGGACTGTATCTTATGCAGCATAACTTATGCTAAAATAATATTTTATAACATTCAAAAATAAATTCGTTATTTCTATTGATTGAAGCTTTCCTATGATGATGATTATAACAATACTTAATGTTCCTGTGGCGCCCGCTGGTGCTTGTGCGACCTCTGGTGGAGGTGGTGGAAAACCTTTAAAATATGAATCATTCAATATGAATCATATGAGGTCAAAATGAGCTGATAAAATTAAAACTTACAGTCCTGATCTACATTAGTAGTAATATGTTCGTCGCCGAGTGGAGACATTGCAGCAAATGTAATATCAGCAGGTTCATTTTTCCTGAAAATTATATAGTGAAAGACATGTGACAAAATCCAAGAAATCAATGGGCAAAACCCCAGGTTAATACCTGGTAATACTAAGATCTTTAAATCAAACACTTACCTTACTTTATATACGAATTCATTGCCAGCTCCCTGTGTCAGCTAGAAAAAGGTGGGTTTTAATGATGCTCAATTTTCGAAATCAAAAATTTCGGTAAAAATTTTGGTGTCGTGCGAAGAAGTCGGTGACTTCATACTATCAATGGAAAAACTAACCTGATCGTTCACATACCATCTTCTTGCTGGTTGTGGATTTATACTATCTGGTATTAAAACTTGGAATCTAACTGTACATGTACCATCTTCTCCAATTTTTGGATCATTAAAAATGGGCTCCATGAATTGAATTGAATCCGCAGTCCGGGGCATGGGAGCAAGTGGGTCATAAATCAATGCTGCTTTAGTCTCCAGATGTCCATTAACCGTTACGTTCACGTCTCTACGTGGACCAGCTTTAAATATTTGGTTAATGAGCAATAAAATAGTGATTTCTGGGTCGTAGTTTTACCTAATGGTGTTAATTTTTTGAAAAAATCTTGTGCTGGTTCGAGCTCAACAGCGCCATCAAGATTGTTTGCAGTATGATCAGCAATACATTGAACAATTGCCGTCGCATGTTTTGGTTTGATTTTGAATGTTCCTCTAACTACTTTGTTGCCCTCCAATAATGTCGTTGGAATATCTTCAACCAATCGTTTCTTTCCATAGGAGTCTGTATCGACCACTTGGAGGCGGAGGTCAAGATCGGTCATTGGAACACCAGCATGGGTTGTCTGACAGACATATGTTGCTTCGCCATTCATTTTATCTGTCCGTGTGAAGAATGGTTGTGAAGGTTGTTCTGAATTATACAAAATTATAAGATGATATCATGGTATTGAATAAAGTGAAATGCGTCTTCCCGGTGGTCATTTGGTTTGAATTCCGCTTGGGCAGTAGAGAGACTACGACCAAGATCCTTTATAGACTATAAATTATAGTGCATCAACGAAGAGGCATTCACTTCATGTATTGAGATGCCATTCAAATTACTCCTAGTGAGTAAAAAGAGTCATTTATAGTTATTTTACGGTTATTTCTCCGACTTTGGGAAATCCGCCAATTAAAAATGGTCTGACAACACTTCAAAGTAACATTTGTAAAATCACCGGAAATAATAACTCGCTAAAACTGATCCTAAAACTGACGCCTAGAAACTAAATATGAATATTTGAATTATAAAATGTATATTATTCCATATGAATCTTCAAAATTTATGTAAAGTTAAAACTCTTTCAAGTTAAGCAAAACGTAATCAGTATAAAATATTGAAGGCATCTCACTATTTGAAGGGCAAAATTCTTTTAACTTTTTCTTATGATTTATGATGCTTTTAAAACGTGATTAAACGAACCGTTGTCTATTCTAACACAGCCTTTTCCATAACATGTAAAAACCGGAAATGAAGAACAGACGTCAGAATATTCAGATAAAACCATAACGGATTCATACCGCCGATATTATATGTGGATAAACTTTATTTCATACAGTATATACATGATATATATGATATCCTAGACCCTGAAGCCCAACATTACTGTTTTTTTAATTTTTACCGTAAAACGATTATCAGATTTGTTTTGTCTTTTCCTACGTATTTTACCATAACTTATGGGCTAAGAGGAAATTCTCAGCATCCGGCCACTCTCAGTAAATCTCAACAAAACTAACTTATGGTCCATAAGTCACTTATGATAAGTAAGTCTGAAACATTCATTACTTCACAGAAGCGTTATCTCATCCATCTTTCTGACGAATGAATTTGAATACAATGTTATTTTAAATTAAAATCACTCACTTTGAACTTTGAAATCTTCAAAGTCCGTCCATGACAATCTTAGTGCTCAATTCAAGAAAAAAACATGTAAAAGCGTAACTTAGTTTACGTTATCACTGAAGGAAACACGCTCGATTTAATCTCCTTCCGGTCATTTCCAGTAAATGTGGATATGATATCATTAATATCCAAAACGGAATTTCATAACAGAATATCCATAAGGAAAATTCCGTTAATACACAGACATCATCACTACTAGTACGCTTTGGAATCGACAAATTCTTGCCATGACTATGCCCGAGGATGTCCACCCATGCAAAGGCTTTATATTATATAAATTATATACAATCTTGGTTTCGAAAATACTCGAGCTCAGACCGCCGAGCCGCAGGGATGAAAGTGGTATCATTTTTGGTATAATCAATTTGTATGCTCAATATGATAATTAAGAAAATCAGAGCATTGATATCAAACATCGAAAAAAAGGAATCTCGAATAGGGCTTGACTTTAGTCATTGTTGACTTACCAAAAACTGCAAAACTCTCCTTGTCAGAAGCTTTTAGATCCGCAATCATTCCTCGTTCAGGATCATTGAATTGAACTTTACAAAAATAATTGAATAAATTGTCATAATCAGTCTCGACATTTTCAACAGTCAGTGTACTTTGAGATGAATCTGTTTCGTTATAAAATCTAACATCGATATTTGCGTTGGAGATGGCAGAATTGTATAAAGTGTCCGTTACAGTGTAGAGATCGTCATCGCCTTTTTGGACGAGGGAGTTACCAACCCACTCTTCTACATCACTTGGCCCCGTTCTCCTTAGAAATAATTTATGCCATTCATTAAATGGTAAAAAATGCTTAGAAATCAATTTCCAACCAGGCCCCCACGGACGGAGTTCGTTCATCCATCTGGCCGTCCGTATCCGCCCACCTATGGAACAATATTGGCGTCCGAAGTTAAAATTTTCGTTCGTCTTCCATCATGGAAGTTCCATGTGAACGAATGGACAAAATATGAATTGACCGAGGGCCATTTTTTCGTATTTAGCTGTAAAAATTGGCCTAGATTAACATTTAGTTTATAGTCTGCAGACAATATAGATGAAATAAGTTGAAAAATTTTTAAAGTGGCCTATTATTAAGTTTGGGATAAATTTTCAATTTCACCCTAATAAAAACGTCCATTGACGACCACCCGGAAAATAAGTACCAATGGACGCGTCCGGTATGTCACGGTTCGTCTTCCCCGTTTCTTCGAAGAGTCAGTCGGGAAATGAAATAAATATAAAACCTTATTATTAGACTTATACAAGTTGTTGTACATAAATGGGGTTCAAAATGAAAATTTCCACTTACCACCAAGCCAAACTACCAATATGAACATTGTTATTGTCGACACTACAGATAATTGTGGCGCTTTGACCGCTCAAATATTCACTTTTCGCATCAATAAGGACGCCTTTATTCGTTTCATTTTCGTATTTAATAAGGTCATTTATAAAGTAAATTGATGAATATGATAATAGATGATCTTTTTGCAAACGAATTATGATGTATTAGAATGAAAAAAGAGGATAAGCGAAGGAACATTTTGTATTTGACCTAACTACACGAGCAAAGTCTCATTTATATGATTTTGTTCTCAAAATAGGAACGTCGGCCAAATCAGGCGTCGATCAAACCAAGTCTGTTTTCACAAAAAGGAGCAAAAAGGTCCCTTTTTGACCGCACCCCGTATTTATGGTATTTCGTCTTCTTAAAATGCCCATTGTCTTATACAGAACGTCTGAATACCATTGTACGATTTGGGGGGTCCCAGGTGTTATATATAAAGTTTCATTTGACCCAAACATAATTTTAAACAATGCTTTAGATAGACCATATAAACCGCGGAACTCTACTTAACCCGGTTAACCGCAACCGACGTTACTTTACGCGTAGATTAGAAGAGACTCATTTAATGCCAAGTATCATTAAGTATAAGGGGTATAGTACTGGTAGAAATCGATCAAACTTGACTCGGCATTTTAATTTATCACTTGAATCATTCAAAACTTCAAATCCTCTACAACATAATCTCAAGACATTCAACTATTCAGACACACGATCAAAATGCATTTGCCAGTTGGTTGTCGTTAACGTTGAGCGGACGGTGTCCGCCGGACACGGACATTCAGTCTTAGCCGAGAATGCTTTGTCGAAGTTTGTACCGAAATGGCCAGTATGAACCATTTTAATATGTTGTCAACTTATTTTGCTTTATATTGACCAAAAAAGTCTTAATCATAAATCATAATTTGATTTAAACCGGTCGCTGTGATATCTAATGAGTTGAGCTCTAAAAATAGGATTCAATGATAATTCAAAATTATGATACATGTACTCAGTTTTTTAATATAAATTATATAATTGTAAAATTCCGATTTTTATATTTTATGTTACCCGATTATCAATTTTTAATAATATTTAAACGAAAATTGAAACTTTCCTGGAGCTGCTAGTATACTTGGAACAGTGGCTAGTATAGATAGTACCAGCATTTTCTCTATTTATTCTAGTGCTGATACCTAAAATGGCAACTAACTAAGACGCTGAGTAACTTTACGATTTGACTTTTATTATTTTTTTCATCATAAAGTTATGAAGACACTGGTGAACTTCAACACGAAGCCATATTCATCTCGGCTTCAGATTCTCTGATTTTCAGGCTATCGACTGACACTAGAAAAAATCTAGAAATTATTAAATAATACTATTTCTCAAAATATTTCCGTACTTTTAATTTAATCTAATAGTATACAAAGAAATAAAGAGGACTATTGTTTCAATACAAAGGCAACAGAATTACTTCAGACTGGGACCGGACGAGCTCGTCATTATTTGGGCAATCATTATCTCATCTTCTTACAGGGATTCTTATATCACTCACACTTCGGAGGTATCTAATAGATAACTATCGATTTTGGTTCAAAAGTCCGATTATTTTGAACACTTTTGGCAGTCATTTCAAATTTCGCGTTGTCTAGGAATCCCAAGTCCCTTCATCATCTAAATCACTGTCTCCATTTTCTTCTGGTAACATTGAATACATCGATGATAAATTACGACGGTAAGTTACTCGATTGTCAGTTAGCAGAGTTTCTGAATGAAGCATCAATTATGATGCTCATTTTATAGAGTGTACTTGTCAACTTATCAATGATAAAGAGGGGTCCACTTCCCGATAGTGATTTGGTCCAGTATCTGCATGGGGCAGCAGACGAAGACTATCGGGAAAACGCACCCAACTTTAGAAACTAACTTTGAGAAAATAATGAGAAATCACGAAAGTCGATACGTTAGATTCTTACCATGATCTGATTGATTTTCATTTCTTAATTTGAACCAAAATGATCTGATTGTTTTCCAATGATATCTCATGAAAAGCAAAAATATCAAAAAGATGATAACAAAAAAGATTTTTTTGAGACCACTTGATGTCGTACCAGAGCTTGAACCACCTGATGTCGCTAAAGAATCATCCTGATGGGTCCCCAAATTTTCCGTGCAGTTACAAATTGTATCGATTAATATATTTTGGTGCATTATTTCGTTGAATTTGCACCAGTCATCGCAAGCAATAAGCTCTTCCGGTTCACTTCCGGTCAAGTCTATCTTGAGATGATTGATGTTATTTTCAAAGCATTGTGAGCTTTGTAATTCTTCAAGGATTTTGAAATTCTTCAATTCTTTCATGTGAATCGTCAATGAGTGATTTGGGCATTTATCGAGGCCCTCGAATCCCTCCAACGGATTATCTGACAGGTCGAGATGCTGCAAATAAGACAAATTTTCGTTGACTAATATGTTAAAATCAACCGTGTTTATTTTATTTCCGTTCAAATTTAATTCTTTTTAAGGATTCACAAACGAGATGAGACTGCCGGATAGTGAAAATACTTTTCCAATAGAATGCCAAACAAGTTATGTTTGATGAGCTCACGGCGGCAGAAATCTATGGTGGGTACTCACTCGTTCCCGGCGTTCCCGCTCTTTTCAAATTTAATCTCCACGGTTCCCGCCCGTTCTCGAATGTTACCAAAATATGGTACACAACTACCTTGGGAAAGTTCCTAAGAGCCTTCCCGGTTTCTTCCCGGTAACGTCGTAATCATCAGTGTATCCTGATCCTGAGACGGATAATTTAACTTTTGGAATTTCAGTGAGGTCGTTTCCAGTGAGATTCAGATAATGAAGTTTTGTAAGTGATTCTATCCATTCTAAATTTTGGAGTTGTTCATTTGTCATTTTTGAGTTGGTGATATTGAGCTTCAAAATATTATTTGGTATAATCCATGGATGATCTTTATTATCTAGATTAAGTTTCGTTATATCGGCGACTCTGTCACATGACAATCCA
>SCLD01022817.1:0-18186 GCA_004367895.1 Oikopleura longicauda
GGCAAAACTTGCAATTCTCATAATTTGTCAAATTAATTCGTTGATAAATTTGAGTTTCGGATTATGCGGTGACAGCACGCTAAACTTTAAGCAAAGTTAACTAAAAAACGAAAGAACTTGAGAGAACGAGAGCGAGTGGTACTACTTTTTTGGTACGTTAACCCGTGTGTTGCTAGTCTGTGTGTGTGTGTGCCGTTGTGTAGGTAGAGAAAAGAGGAAATCGATCAAGTTAGAGTGGGCGTAAAAAAGCTAGTCATTCCGTTTCCGTCTAGTTTGAGGAAATTAAATGTTCGCGTCCGACCAATTCGCGTCGTTGGTGTGTGTGTGTTGCATCTTCGAGCCTTTCGGCTAGTTCCGTTTAGATCACACGCCGAGAGAGAGATCCAGGGTGCTGGCTGGGGTGAGCAGCACGAGAGTAGAGATAGATCATAGGAGGCAGATTGAGCGCGAAGTGGAAGAGAGGGAGAGAAGGGGAAGTGAACGTAACTGTGGGGTAGATTGTCTAGTAGCAACTCAATAGCGCATCATAGCGTTTTATTAGTAAGCTAGGACTCCTTCTCACTCACTCTCTCTCTCTCTCCTCACCCCGTATGTTGATGGCCCGTCTAAAGGCAATGTTGAACTAAGGAGAAAAGAGAGGAAGATAGGGGCGACGAGGCACTCACACGCCAAAATCATACGAAACCAGAGAAAATAATAACACACACACACATCCATATACACAAAATACTGAACATCTAACAGGACAGTTGGAATGAACGGAAACACATAGAGAGCGATCAGTTTAAACAGAGAACATTAAAGTGGAAGCCACAGCTGCCCAGATTCACGCGCCCCTACCATCTAGAACTGGTGAGTGACTTGAACTTGATCATTTCCGGTTGACAAGTGTTTGACCGGAAATGGAACCCAAAACGTAGAACTTCAAAAATGCGAGTGGGAGAGCGTAGTAGCACGCGCACGAGACGCGGATAATCCTGGCTAATTCTAATGTGCATTTCCTTTTTATGTTTGACAAATATTAGTAGCTACTGTTTTCCCCTCTTGGATTTTTTGAGGGGGCATAGCAGTGAAAGGAAATAATACGAAAGGCGAATCGTAAACGTTTTTTATGATCGAAAGAGAGCCACGTACGGCATATGCGGCTGCGCAATGGAGGTGGTGGTGCCTGGGCTATAGCGCGGTGGTGGTGTTGGCGGTGTAGATTCAGAAACGAAAAAAAGAAAATAAAACGGAAGGGGAAATTCGTTTATTAGGGCGCGACTACAAGGCGCCTACTTCACCACCACACAAATCGATCGCTCCGAATCAAGCATAGCTTTTTTTGAGCGTGTGTGTGGAGCAAAGGGAGACTAAACCAAAACTGCTCTTTTTGGCAGCTTAATTTGGTGAATCACACCAACTCTAACGGATAAGGTCCTAATTTTGCTGCTGCAGTGCTGAATTTTGAGTCAGCTCGCGCGCCGGGCGCATGTGTACTTAAACATTTTTGTTTCTTGACGCCACTCTCACTAAAAGGGGAAACAAGGTGCTGATGAATTGGGCTGGTAATGTGTGTATATACACTAAGGGCCACACTGTCGCTACTGCGAGTGAACGATTTGTCGTTGACCTCTGGGCTTGCTACATATGGGCGCCTGTGTTGTGATGATAAAACGTAGTATTTCCTTCCTGTATCATAGCTGAGGCTAGGTGGGTCATTCAACACCTCATCAATTCGACCCGCGTTTATCTCTGCCAAATTAGACATTTTCACGTGCCCCTGGGGCCATTCTAGTCCCATCATCACTGGGCAGCGTCGTTGTCCCCTACAAATTCGGCCCCATCGTTAAAAAAACGTGAAAAATCTTCTCCATTCTGTGTCATATATCAATATTTGGCTAACATTTTGACAATTTATTATTCAGAGCTCGAAAGCGAGAAAAGTGACGATCCTGGCGGGGGAGCAGGCGAGACGAACAACACCACCACCATCGCCACTACTTTAGCCAACACCGGTGCAAACATGGTGCAGGTTGGTGGGGGTGGTGGCGGCGCGACGGCGGTGGCGGCATCGTTGATGCGTGAACGAATCGAAATTATGAGCACCCAGTCACAAATCGAAGAAATCCAGTCGAACATGTGGAATAGGCCCAATGCCAGCGCTGCTGCTGCCGCTGCTGTTGCCGCGACCCAACAGCAACAACAACAGCAAACAAGCAGTGAACAGAACAACGGCAATGAAGTGGGATTGGTTTCTGGTGAGTCAATGAAAGAGACATATAGTAGTCAATAACGGAGCACACAGTTTCCGCATCGTAAACACTTGTTTCCGATTTTGTGTATGTTATGTGTAGGTAGAGTAGTAGACCCGAGAGTAGAGCTTTTACGACTCGATTTATCTGAAGCCTCTGTGCGTCTGTATGTCCACGATGGGAGAGGTCGGAAACGCGCGGCATAGTGTTGAAATATGTGCTAACTTGATGAATTAGCTCTACGCCTCTTAGTAAGCCGATTTCGTTGACTCTCGGGCAGTCTATTTGTTTTCTGAAAAAATAGTGACTTGAATGTGGTTTCGGTGTTCGCATCGATGTCTGTGCGTCGTGTGTGCCCGTGCGGCATCACACAACTATTTTGTTAGCTACAACGTATTCACTAACCACCACACACACCAACCAACACATACGCGCACGACGGGACGGGACGGACACAGAGGGGGAATCGAATGTTTTACCAGTTGTTTAAATCCAATTTTAAGTGGTAAACAAACACATGATCGAATTTGAAGTCTGAAAAAGTAGGATATAGTTTACACATTTGGCATGTTTGTTATTGTACCACTTTCGCACGCCGACTCCTATGGCCTCGAATAGTAGGGTAAAGGAGTATAAAACAATCGACTTTACAACACAAACGCGCCAATCTCGTTCGGTTTTCCGTTTTATTTCGACTGCCATATTATTGCTTGACTTAATGTCATGCTGTGACAATAACACGTAGAGAACACTAAGTTAAAAATACTTTTGTGGTGCCAATTTCCGCCCGGGACCACTGTTCTAAAACGTTTTTCGATTATGTTCTAATAGAACATAGTAATGCACATGTTGATGGTGACATTGTTGATGGTAAAAGTGTGACATCGAGTTAACAGATTCGGAACAGTAAAATTAGGATGTATTTACGTCAAAACACTTTAGATGGCCAGGCACTGACCGAGTGGTCATTTTTTTTTCATTTGACACCTCGAAAGAATGAGCGCATACATGCGTAAACCGACGACTAATACTTAACTTACACCAGGCAATGCTCTCTGCGCGCGTCGGTGTGTCAAGATGCGTGTATATATAGACGGTGTGGCCGCAACAGGTCGTTGAGAGGCTCGTTGAGAATCTTTTCCGTCTACTTTTGGCGTTAAAACAGAGTTTTTCTTTTTGATGGCTTGGGTAGCGGTGGTGGTGGTGGTGCTAATGTTTTGATAAATGGACTAAGACCCTAGAATTAAAGTACTTGGGGCGGCCACTTGTAATCCGGAAAAATGTTTATTTCTCGAGCTAAAGATCGGGCTAAGTGGGATTTAACACACAGTCATACTCGACTCTCACACACCGGTCGGTCATAGCTCTTATTTCCGACGCATCTTGACTCGCGCTCGTGTGTGTGATGGTGCGAAAAGAAAGCGATAAACATTGTGACTGGGCATGACCAAACAAAAGGCGGTAGGCCCGGCCGAGATCAAACTACGTGTGGTGACAGTTCGATCAATAGGATCTCCCATCTCGATAAATTTTGTTTCGACGACTCGCAACGTAAGTCGTCACCAGAAACTGATTGTGGTCGAATAATGAGCCCCTCTACAGGTACTTTTTAGTAGGAATAAATCGACATAGACATAACGCGTCTTCCTGGCGCCTTTTGCATTCTTGCGAGTGGTGGTGGTGGTAGTGGTGGTGTGTGAGGTGAAGGCGAAGAAGTGGCGGTGATATAGCTCAACTGATTGAAACAAAACATTAAATATATATTGGCCGACGAATTTCACGCTTCCGTCGCCACCAAGACGCAAGTTTGATTTCCTCATCGCGCCAACACACACACCACCATCACCACCACCGGACCAACAGAGAGGGAATTAAGGGGGAAGTTTGATCCGTGTGATAAATATTTGACACGGAGAGCCAAAAGTAGAGGGATGAGACAGAATGTAACAATGGGCTTAGTCCCGGTATAATTCATCAAAATTATAACTTGCTTATAATCAGTACGGACAAAGTATCGCGAACAATATTCATTCAACTGATCAGTGCGATCACGAAAAAGCGGATATCACTTTGTTCTGATTTCTATTTTCGACGCCACTATAAAGATAAGTGTGCCCACTTTCCGGCAGTCAACTTTTTTGATGTTGGTGGAAGTTATTCCTGGTGCATTTTAAACATCACTACAGACCACACACAGCGCGAGAACGAGAGAGATGAGGGACACTCTCACCCATTTTTTTGAGTGAGGAAACAATAAGACTTCACTTTCTAAGATGTTGATTCGTTTTTTTTGAGGATAACTGTCATTTCTATAAGGACCGTCTTAGAAGACCGGTGCTCAATAGAACGGATGGCCTCAAGGGCCATGCTCAAATATACAACCTTTTCACCATCGGGAAAAACATTCCATTCAATCATCAAGTCCACATTCGTCGTGATAATAAGTGCACTATTAAAAGGGTATACCAAAAAGTGATTTTAATAGCTTTAATAGCTTTGGTTACACCTCACTAGACCATACACACGGGTGCGTCTTATGTGTTGTGTTGATGGATGTGTAAAAATGTAAATATAGTTGTTCGTGCGATAGTCAAAAACCGTCTGGCGAAATATGTTCCGGTTCTTATTGAAACCACTCTAAAGCTGGGCGCCGGGTCTAGCATCGAACAAAAAATCACAAGAACAAACATAAAAACACCAGGTGGGGGCCCTTAGCCGCGTGAATGACATATGCCGCTGCTGCAGTGTTTTCTATTCAAACTGTGTCTTGTCGGGTCGTGGTTAGATGCTGCTGCTGCTAGATTGACTTTTGTGATGCTTCGAATATAGCATGATATTCTCATCTAGTAGCAGCAGCATCAGCGCTGATGATATTTATAGAGTCAAGGCTTACCCAGGAGTCATCATGTCTAGCTGAAATTTTTGGGGTGAACGTTCCACACTGTCTGGTGTGTGTGTGTGTGTGCGTGTGTGCCATATGCGAATTATTAGGGGGCTTCTTCTCCTCGGAGTATCAAATGTACACAAAATCATATTTTTAATTATTACGTTATGTCTAGACGTTAACATCTTTTTGTTTTAGACAATTCACCCCAATCCTGTGCTAATGTTCCCGAGTGGGCTCTGATGAAGTCCGAGTCGGCACCGGGCAGTCGTCAAGTGCAACTGTGGCAATTCATTCTTGAATTGTTGAATCAAACAAAGTACGAAAACGTCATCAGCTGGCAAGGGCAACAAACGGTAAGCTTATAACGATTATTGACACTTAGAATGGTCATTCCAAGGCAAGTGTGGAAAAGTTAGAAAATGAGAAAATAATTTCCACATTTGAACTCAACATGAGAGAGTGAGACCTCCTCCAAAAGCAAACACACATCGCTATACTCACGCACTATCATCTTTTTTTTCGTCGGGCGTAGAGAGGGCTTCAAAAGACATGCACCGAACGATCAACTGCCACCTCGCACGTCTCGTGACGCCGCTAATCACCATAAAATTTCATTTTTATCGCCATTTCCGTAAATCACCATTTTCTACTCATAAGAGTGTGTAACAGCGGGGAGCGCGGCTCGGTGACACATAAAGTAGAGCCATGATCCAGGCTAAGTCGCCAAATACTGCTTTCATTCGAGGGTAGTGATAAAATTGTCGGTTAGAAGCACCGTAGCATGGTCTAATTCGGATCATCTAGTCTGGCTCTTCTACCACATCCACAAACACACACGACAGTGCCAAGCCACTTGACCATATCCGAAACTGTCTTTTGTGCTGACCGATTTCTTCTCGTGGCCCGTTTCCGCGTTCATATATTAGCTAGTTTCTCGGAAGACTAAATATTCATCGGCCTCACTCACTCTCTCTATCTTCGGCGTCAGTGTGTGTGTTGCATTATTAATACTAAGTAATACTATCGTGTATTGTACTGGCGTTTCCCATGTGCGGTTTGTCTGCGTGTACACGCAATTAATATTTGATAATTTGTGACAATTTAGAAAAGTGATTTTTGTCTCTTTTCAGGGCGAACACGGCGAATTCGTCATCAAGGATCCGGACGAGGTGGCCCGTCTGTGGGGTGCGCGGAAATGCAAGCCACACATGAACTATGACAAGCTGTCCCGTGCCTTGCGCTACTATTACAACAAACGCATCCTGTACAAGACAAAGGTGCGTAGAGTAGTCAAGTATGCGTGTATAATGAATCAATTCCGTTATCTAGGGGAAACGGTTCACTTATCGATTTAACTTCCGTGAACTGTCGCCATATGGCGCAGCCGCTGGCCTAGTCGACCGTGAAGACTCGTCGCCGATGAACTCGCCCCTGTTGACGTTGCCAACGTTGAACAATGAGAACCATGCCAAAAGTGGCGATCATCATAGTAAAACGCAAGAACGTACCAATGGCACCAATACCAACGATGATGGCGACGGCAGTCAGTCACGTCCAAGTGGCGGCATCCCGGGCCCGCTCAAGTCGCCCCTGGCCGCTTTCCATCCCTATGCCTCTGGCTACAACATGAACCAGGCGGCATTGGCTGCCCAGGCCAGTCGCATCCTTGCAGCGCGTTTCGCCAATCTGCCAGGTAAGCATTTTATTGTTCTGTGTTTTGTGTCTTTTTCGTGTTGATTGTTGTCTTGTCTCATTCGTGGTTGTGTTTTGTGTTGTCCCCTGCCTACAGTCGGCTAATGCTACTTATCACCAAGGACATCCACCATCTGAGACTATCGACCATTCGCATTATCATCATCACCATAATGGTATACTACAGTCCCCCACTCCTCAGCTCCCTGTCTAATAACACCCTTTACGCTAGTGTCACCAATGATGCCCATTTCACCGCGTATCCCGCTCATGTCGCCCCTGTCCCGCTTCAACTATTCGTTACCGACTACGCCAACGTATCAACCGTCGCCGGGCTTGCCCCTGGGCGGATACTCGCCCTTCTCACCGCACAATCCAATGACGGCGCCAGGTTTCGCCACGGGAACAAACGGCTCGAATGGACCTGGCTCGGGATTGTTCAACTTTGAACCGGAACATATTCGCGCATTCAAACGCAACCATGATCAATACCGGGCTGCGGTGGCCAATGCCAATGGTGGTGTGACTGGGGAGAAGACGGACAAGAGCGACGAGGACGAGGAAGACAACCTCAACAGTCAGGACAATAAAGACGACTCGCCCCAGAATACTACCTCACAGTTCAATACCTCAAGTACAACGCCAATTAGATTACTACCCGTTCCCAATAGAAAACGCTCAAGGTAAGCAGTGTGCTCCTTATTGCCTACGTGAAATTAACATTTAAATCTTCAGCCAAACTTCATCCGACGGTTCAACAACAAAACGTCCCCAGCGAGGCGGTGACAAATCGGGTGATGAACAGGGCAGCCAGTGCTCGGGTCGATCCTCGTCAGCATCGCCGCATCAAACCGGTGGTGGTGGCTCGGCTGGTTCAAATGGCAAAGTCTCAGATTGTGGCGCTTTGAATTTGGTCGTCCATAAACGACGCCCACCACCAATACTCGAGGAGTCAGATCAGACCGTGCCCAATTGTCCGACGAATTCAACGGCGACGGCATCCTCGTCTAAATCGGAGAATCACGACGGTAACGGTGGCGAAAGTGGCAAGCAAATCAAGGCCGAGCAGACGCCAATCAAAGCCGAGGTAAGTGACGAACATATTGGTGCAGTAGCTTGAAATTTGAAATCTGGGTGAATTTTGAACCAATTTTTCTTAGATCTTTCGTCAACATCAGTTTGACGAGTTGGTCTCTCCGTCAGTGGTGACACAGCGCTTACCTGGACTATGTCTCCAGAGTCCAGGCTATCAAACAGGTGTTAATCAGTTTCGGTATCGAACAACAATTTAACTCCTTCACTCAACAGCCACAGCAGGGGGACACGCAGCCAACGCCCAACGACCACGCTCGTTCATGATCACGGATTTGATCTCGCGATCGAACGAGGCTGTCTCCATTGCGTCACCACCACAGCACCACCATCATCATCATCATCACCACCACCATCAAGACCATCACATGATGGAGGCGTCGAATGCTTCGTCACCACCGCCGAACTCCATCATTTCCGGTTCACAGTCGAACAATGGCGTCGAGGATATGATGATTGGCGATGATTCTCAGTCTGGATCGGTCAAGGTGGAGCAGCACTCAATTTACTCGCCTCAATCCGTCAAATCCCCTGTCAAATCACATCATCATACCGATGATTCCGACCCGTCGAATAATTCGTTCGACACTGATCAGAGCTCTGATTAGAGTGTTTATGATGAGAGATGGATACAAAGAGAGACTGCCCCAAACACCAACCCCGTTAACAACACTTAAACCCTGAAAGCGCGACAAAAAATATAAGTTCATACCACGTATGGGTTCGAAACAAAAACAAGTACGATTCACGCATACAACAGTATAAAAAATGTTTCAAACAAAACTGCTCTTCAATTTACATTTAAATATGAATCCCATACCAACAAAACCCCGAAACAAGTTATATCCCCACATAATATCGTAACAACCACCAAAGAAGGAGCTCAACTGTGTGCGTAACGAAAAAAAAGAAAAATACCACAAAAATGACAATCTGCAAAATAATACTGCCCTCATTTATAATCACCTTTTTCGAACACAAAAATTGCAAAGACAAAAACGCTGCTACTTCTACACACCGACTACTTAAAAGTTCGAAAAGAGTTCGTAGAAGTCAGTTTACAACACTTAACTTGACTGAAAAGGCGAAAGTTCTTGGAACTTCTTACTTGGACAGATTTTGTTTTTTTTGGTGCATTTGAATAATAACTAGCTGCATCGAACTTTGACTGAATAAACTGTATCCCCACACATACCACACACACACACCACTTTCGCAACAACACAAACAGTAACACCCCTGATTTTAATTTCATACACTGTAGTGACTATTTATAATAAGATCCAACGGAATCACAAATATACATTTACTGATGAACATGTGTTGTTTTAAATTCTTGCTTGACATGCAGTGAATAGGCTTAGCGGATGTTTGAGTCAGTAAATAGTAAGGGCAGGAGAATTCACTCGTATTAAAAGTGATTGGGAATGACTTGTGCCAAATAAAATCAAACACAATAATACAATAATAAACACAGCACAAGTCGGTGGCGGCGATGGTGATGGTGGTGGCCCTGCCCAGGTCAACCGGGCCAAATCGTAATACTAAAATGGGAAATATACACCAAAACCATGAGGTTCCGAGGTTTGATTATAGAGCACTCTAAACGTATCTACGCCTCTATTTTGACACCAATTTTGTCTTTTTTCTTTTTTGGTGACTGGCGGCGGTGCCGCGATGGTGGTGCGTCTCTCTCTTTTGGGTGGTAGGGAGGCCAAGAGGGATCAAGTATAACATAAATCTACTCCTGCCGCCAATTAGCTCGTCATTTACCATCAATTAGCCCTTATATGTAAAACACTTTTTGCGCATGAGGTGATGCCGGAACATGCGTTTTCGTATTTTGCCTTCAAACAGACTTATTCCTGTCCACACATAGGTACGAGTACACTTGGTACTTCACACTCAAATAGAGCTCTAACCACAGCACTATTACCGCAGAAAAAGCAGGATAGGAGAAATGAAAGGATGTAGTGTTTTAGTTGAGAATTATGGTTACCCACTGATTGCATATATTTCACACCGTTCGCTACATATTGTTGGTGTTTGTGGTCACCCGACTTGGTGGTAACTTTTGAGTCCTTTTTTCGCACCCATTCTCGCAACTAGGGTGTTCATCAGACTCATGCCACCACCACCACTACCCGGCACAACGTTCGCCAATATTTACACTCAATTGTATTGTTCAAGCACTTTCAAGTCGGGAAACAACTTCGTAATTGTGTGTTATGGTGCGGGTGTTCTAACGCAGTCGAAAAAACGTTTTCAAGTGATCTACACCACTCTAAGCACCCCACCAAACATCGCATCATTTGTTTTACCACGAGTTGCACTCTTTCCAGATGTAGATGAGTCCACCATCGTACATGGTATCCAAAGTGTCAAAATTCGCACGGATAGATGACAAACGATTAATTTGTTAAAGTCAGATTTGGTGGCTTGGAGGCGACAAGCGGCGAGTGTGGAGGATATTTCTGGACTCGAATTTGACAAAACAATCATTGTGTCACCTTGATAGGCATCGTGGACCCCAAGTGCAATAAACAGGTTAGATGGCCAATATAGCGGTTTTTTATAAATTGGTGGTGTCGTGGTGATGGTGGTGTCGGAATCAGAACCATCGCAACACACAACGAGACAAACTGGGATTTAGAAATGCGCCCTTTAATGCATCGTTTTTATGTCCGATATTCCCCTCCCCGTGGCCACTTTGAACTTTTACTTAGTTTCTAAACGCGGATTTAATCGTGGATAATGACATATATCGGGGGTGGTCGGGGCCGAGGAAAGTTGGGTTTGGTGTTTTTTGTTGCCACCTTTGAATAATAAAAAAGCGACAATTTTCACAGTCTCGCTCCCTTGATCGAGTGATGGGGGCTCCGGGAGAGCCGTAGCGACAGACTGCCGCGACGGAAGACGACTTTTTGTCTTTTTGATTGTGAATTCATTAGCACCTCCGATTTTCCAATCGACTCTCGAGTAACCGCAAACATACCGCTCATCAACGCCAGGCGAGTGACCGCCAAATGTTGAGAAAAACGTTAATTGACTTAGCTCACCTCGCCCTGAGTTTGGACAAAACTTCAACTACACAAATCAGGCTTTCCAGCGCCTGAGTTTGGAAACTAATTGTGATAACCGGTTAATCCCATTTCTGGTCCCGATCCAGTCGCAACAAACGTCGACCACGAACGACATTTTGTGCTTTTCCTTCCACCAGTGAGCACAATTGCGAAGCTGGCGTGTGTTTTGTTGGTGGTTAGTGGCGGTGGCGGTGGTGACGGCGGCGGTGGTGCCGGGTTTGTCACTTAACAGTAATGGACCTGGACAAAGTGGCGACGGGCGGCCTAACCGGGGGTGATGACGGGAAAATAAAGATGAAAGACACAAGCGTCAAGCTGGCACCACGAGTCGACATGAACAAACATACAAACACCGCCACCAATCACACCACCAAAACTCGCCAAGAACAGGCACCCCCTTTTTTCCTGTTTACTCCACCACCATTTTTCTTTGTGAGTGAGAGACATAAAGTGAGAAAACTGACATTCCCACGAATCATTTTAGGCGACAAAAGGCCACCAACGTGATTATGAACTTGACTAAAACTAATGTGACAACCAAATCTGATTTGTCTGTGACAAAATTAAAACTGAGTGGAATCTTCGTCAGTGGCATCTCAAAGTTCTAGCAAAATAGGAAGGAAGTAGCGCCACCTAGAACATCCATTCGGAAACGGAAACTGACGATAGTGATTCCCCAGTTTAGGAAGTGTCTTGTCCAATCACATCAACGCAAGTGATTTCCCCACTACCGTAACCGGGAACAGGAAAAAGTGTTTATTTATTGTTATTCTTTATGCCCCACCTTTCCACTCTCGAAATGCGAAGTCGAAAAAAAGAACACCTTAGTCCGCTTAGAGTAAAGATGTGAGACGCGGCATAAGACGACTGAGAGTGGTCTCGGTGCCGTGCCTCTTTGATCTGCCGATTAGAATCATTCGTCCCTTCCGACTGTTTTAATGCGTAAAAACGAGCCCTGGCCTGAGCCGCTATGATCCCGAATGCGAAACAGAGGAACCACCCTCTTTTGACAGTTTTGTGCTTGATCGGCGGGCTGGTGATCGGTCTGGCGCGTTGAAATATGCATTTATTTGCGAGTAAAGTAAAATTGGGCGGCGCCAGCTCAAAAGTGGGAGAAATTCCGCGCCTGACAGTCGGTTGTGTACACACTCTCATAAAACAGGCGTAAAATCATTTAGCGCTGGAAATTGTAGAACTTCACTCGTCACAAAAATTTGCTACCGACACACAGAGAGAAGAGCGCGGACCAGGGTGGCCACCTCCCTCCGACACTACACAGTGTGTGTGACGCCCATTTTTTCGACTTCTCATCCCCTCTAAATCATGAATATTGGGGCGCGGTAAAATGAGTCGACAAATAGTGGCAAAATGGCTAATTATCTAACTTCAAACGGGGGTGAGGGGACTTTGTCGCGACAGAATCTGTATATGCGATTTAGAGCCGCCGGTTAAAAAAAGGAAACTTTTCGTGACAACAAACAGGGCGTAGTTAAACGTGATTTGTTAAAAGTCTAATCCATCTGGGAAACGTTCAGTTGCATATTCACAACAATAGATTAAATGTTTTTCCTTTGCCAAGTTTCATGTGTGTGGTTTTTTATTTCAAATTCACTAAATTCAGTCTAAGCAACGTTATCGACTTTGCCACCTTTGGCTCCACATGCGAAAACACAACTTGCCACCATTAGCACGAATAAAGCTGTTGATATTGCCAGGCCAACACCAAAAATAATATTGAGATGTTTCTGTAAGTCGGAGTCGGAAAATATGGCGTCAAAGTCCAAGTTTTCGAATTGATCACTAAACATGATTAACAACTAGTAAAAATAAACGCACACATGATATAACCTGGCCAACTGGGTGATTAGTCCTTCAAAGTCAACACCATCTAAAGCAGTGGCGAGTTGATCCACTTGCTCACTGTTGTCGAAGTCGACAAAGTCAGTGTCAATTGCGCTCAAATCAACGTTTGGCAGACTGGCTTGTAATGCAGCAACGTCAACTCTACAAGAATAATTGGACAAAATGAACAAACAAATGTTGAACAGTTAGACACCCTTCTCCATAATAGCAAACTTACCCCTGAATCAAATCTCCGAAGCTACTATCGCCTAACAGCTGGCTAATGTCAGCACCTTGGCGGGCGTTGTTACTGTCAGCAATATTCTGAAAAGCGCCTGCTGATCGGCCAACAATACCAGCGAAATCGATGCCACTCAATGCATCAGAGAGAATTGTTGTGTTGGTTACTAAAAACATAAATCAACTAAGGCTTTCTTCTACAAAGGAACACTAAAGTGTGTCACTTATATGCGATGACTCAATAATCTTTTATGTACCTGCAAGTCCGGCGATTGTTACAAGCATAACAATGAAATACAAGATTGCCATAAATGTGGCGGTGATGCTGTGGGAAATAAAACAGCAACGATTCCTTAATCAAATGTAAAACTCGCTGTCGAATATAAAAATACTCACTTGCAACAGTAGCCAAACATCCCAAGCATGCCCGTCATTGTACCAAGCGCTAAAGGAATCATGACCACGAGTTGGATCACCAGGTAGATCGTTTCAAAGACGTTCAAGTCGCCAAATAACTCTGGTCCAACACTGACTGATATGCCAGACACATCTATGTTGAACGCAAAGGAACCTAACTGCTCAGCCAGTTGATCAAAAACAAAGTAACCGGCGAGGCCGAGCAAGACACCATGAATGCAAAACTCGATTAGTGAGAGGATCAACACCGACGTTCGACCTAGTACAGTTTGTTTCAGAGTCAAAGTTCACTTTTATAGCTTACCCATTTTGTCTCTCAGAACGGAACTTACGTATGGTAAATTGATCTTGGAAATGTTGACTATGGAGTCAATGTGTGGTAAATCAATGCCTTTGTTTCGCACTATGCTAAGGAAAACATCAATGCATGAGGTAAACTCAAAGAACACCATTGTCCAGTAGTGATACCAACTATAGCTTTTTGAACACTTATTAATTGGTGAAGTGCCACGCTACTACTAATAAAGCTGTTTCAAGGGTAAATCACACACTCACATTGAAACACAAATTCATTGAAATCATCTTATTTTGCCTGTACTCGAAGTATGTTGGGTATGAGTAGGCTTTTGCTATAACAAGCCAAAGACACATTAATCTGGGACCAGATTCTGACTTTACGTAGTCCGACATACAGTCAAATATGTGTGTCAGTCCGTCTCGTTTCAATCATCGCCATTTACGCAAATTGTAGCCCCACATCGAGAATTTCCCACACTTCGCCGATTCGGATGGTGCGCGTGATATTGTGCTTATAACTCTAGATTGCCAGAAATGCGCATTTGCTACTACAGAAAATTGTCAAAAAGAACAAAAACGAGTCAGAAAAGTTAACTAAGCATGAACAAACGGACCAGTGTTGTCAAACAAGGCTGGCTGGAGAAGAGGGGCGAACACTTCAAACTGTGGAGCAAACGATATTTGGTATTGTACGACGATGGTACTTTAAACGGGTACAAGAACATGCCCACGCAGCAGGAGATTGTCGAGCTCGGTGGTAAACCGGAAAATCAGTTCACGGTTAAAAGTATGTCATACTTGCTGTTCAACGAACTAAACTTGATGCGCTTAGATGTGAGCATTTTACGTCTTGATGACGGTCTCCATTTTAAAATCCGGTGTCGGCAACAGAATCGAACAATTGAGAATGCGTCAGTCGAACGTAACTTTCGCTCAATGACCGATCGTGCTGATCGCAACTCGTGGTGCGATGATATTGAACGCATTTGTACTGAGGTCAGCGATGAAATGATAGTTGATGACTTGATGAAGCACGTGAAGGCCGAGATTGACATGCCAATGGCGACCGAGTTGAAAGATGCATCGAAACGGTTAACCATGTTCAGTTTTGAACGAATTAAACGTCAGTTACTGTTAATAAGAAGCAAACACACGTCTTTGTTTAGTCCTGGGAACGGGCAACTTTGGCCAGGTGTTTCTTGTTGTTCGCAAGAATGATCCGGCCCAAACACGAATGGCGATGAAGGTGGTGAAGAAGCGCGTAGTCAAAGTCAAAGATTTGGAGCACATCCGCACCGAGCGTCAAGGTACGAGTGGCGTGTTTATTTTCAAACAAAATTTTATACTGTGCAGTGTTGGGCACGACAGACTATCCCTTCCTAATCAAATTGTATCATGCATTCCAGACAGCTACACAGCTGTGTTTCGTCATGGAGTTCGCTCAAGGTGAAAACAGACTAACCCCTAGTACAGACCTGACCATCATCGTTTTTCGGTAGGTGGCGAGGTATTCACTTTACTTGAGCAAATGTCAGGCAGACGATTCCCGTTAAATCGATGCCGTTTTTACGGCGCCGAGATAACGTGCGCTCTTGAGTACTTGCACAAGGTTGTAATTTAAATCAGCATTAACTTAATCATTCTTACTTAGCGACACATAATCTACCGCGATTTGAAACCGGAGAATATTCTCCTTGACAAGGACGGCCACATTAAAATCGCCGATTTTGGCCTGTGCAAATATCTGTCCACGTCTGAAATGACGACACAGACGATTTGCGGGACAGCTGAGTATATGGCACCGGAAGGTACGTTATAACGCGACATCATTTATGTCGTCGTTGATGTCGCGACATGTTGTGAATGACAAGAAGTTATTATTGACATTTTTTAGTCGTCCGTGGCAAGAATTACGATGATGCCGTCGACTGGTGGTCGCTTTTTTAGTCGTCCGTGGCAAGAATTACGATGATGCCGTCGACTGGTGGTCGCTTGGCGTAGTTCTTCACGACATGATCGTTGGCGAGTTACCGTTCCACAACAACCTGAGTCAGGTTTTCCGCATTTTTCCTAAACGTAAAACTAAAAACATATAAATAAATAGAAACACTTTCACAGTCAAGTAAAATTCGAGTGCGTTCTCGAATTTCCCGCTTTTGTGCCCGTCGAAGCGCGCAGTTTGTTGCAGGGTTTACTCCGAAAAGGTTCATTTCTCTTTTGAGTCTAACTTTGTAACTTCAAAAAATAAAGACGTGAAGCAGCGTTTGGGTGGTGGCGAGCGTGATGCGATTGAAGTAATGGAGCATGGCTTCTTTCTGCCCATCGACTTTGACCGGTTGAAGCGAGGTGAACTTGAACCGCCGTTCGTTCCCCAAATCCGCGATCGCGACGATACAAATGGATTTGATCGCGAGTTCACGAATCAACCAGTCGATGTTTACCAGGCCGAATCATTTCCACAAAGCGGCGATGCAGATTTTCCCGGTTTCAGCTACCTCAATGCCGAATCGCGAAGTGTTTCCGTGTCCTCCTAATCTATAAATATCAAACAACCCTCTGTTAAACACACACCCGCCCTGCTCAACACTAAAACAACAGACGCACAAACTCAGACAAACGACAAGAATCGTACATATGGAAGAAAGACAACAAGAATTGATCGGAAGAACAGAAGAATGTTAAAGCGCGAAAGGAAGAAAAATAAAAGTCAGCCTTTTCAAATGAAGCTTAGTGTGTGTTTGTTATCTGTAAAATCAGGAATGGATGTGTAGTGCAAAGTAAGCTTGAACTCAAAGTCAGCATTAACCAGGCATTATTAACGATTTAAAAAGCAGCTTTTGATTCGTCATCGTCGTCACCACTGGCATTGCCATCAGTCTCGCTCTTCGGCATGTCGTCTTCAGAATTCTCGCCGTCACGATCAGCAATCTAGGCCGATCCTTCTTTTAATAGGCCGATCATTCTTTTAATACCCTTCTTTTTTTGGGTAGCCCTGAAAAGGGCTGATTTTGTTTGTTCGTTCAACCGGAACCAGACCTACTGAGTGGCGTCAACTTGGTCAACATCAACAGAACACTTCTGATCTGACGCATTTTGGCTTGATGGCAGCGAACGCGAGTCCGTATCTTGCGATTGGGTCAGTCCCGTCGTCGACACGTCTGACAGTTCTTGACTTTGGCAGCCCGTCGCTTGCGAGCTCAAAGCTGCCTGCTCATCCACCACGATCAGAGGTTGCGATGGCTGCTGCTCTGTGGCTGCTTGGCTTTGACTTTGGCTTTTGACTTGGCTTTTTTGATTGTCCATTTTAGTTTGGGATTGTTGTGCCTGTGACATGGTTTTCGACTGAATGAGGCCAATGTGCCAGAAACACGTGAATTTATACCGGTCAATTGCACCCGATCGTCGACGATTGGTCGATACGGGAGGGAGGCAAACGAGTAGTCTAGAGTCTAACCAAGCTAGAAATAACTCTTCTAGTAAAGCCTACACTTTGAGTACAGATCAAAACGCGTCAGGCTGTAAACTTTATTAAACGGATTGATTGTGTTACATGTGTACTGGTTGGTCGGTGAATACTAATGTCAATGATGGCCGATTATCAGAGACTTGTCCCGTGTGATTCTTCTCTCGGCTGCATCTCTGAAAACAAGATATAACTTTTTAAAATATACAATTTAAATACCATTTTCGATTTGTGTAAACCGTTTGTTGGCCAGCTCACGATTTCGCTCCCATCTCCAGATCGCCTTGTTCTTCACAAAGAGCTCTTCTACCAGCATTGCCAGTGCGAATTGTCCGAAGGCAAATCCAATTATACTAAATATAAACTTGTTCCATTGACCAGTTTTAGAAAGAATTTCACTTACGTCCAGCGAACGAAGGGAAAGTCTTCGTCATTGTTAAACGGCACTGAATCTAACCACAAGTACTCGTCCTCATCCTCGTCCATTGTCTCATTATGATAACCAAACCAAAATTCAAAGAAATCGGCAAACCGCTCCGACTGGTCAAAAACAATGCCAAGAGCAACGCCAAGCAATCCCAGTAGTACGAGCACGTAGAAATAGTTTGACCAAAACCGTCGACGATACGGTGGACCGGTGTAAAAGACAAATGACATTAATGTGTACATGAAAATGGTTGCCATGAACAATGTCTGGGTGACGTAATGCTCCTGGTACCATAGTTCATCTTCTTCCTCGTCATCGGAACAATCAAATCCAAGCTTGACAATGTCATTGCTCATGTTATTGGCAAAGTAACGCTCAGTTTGTTCCTTTGCACTGACAATCGTGCCATTGTCATTGCGCCAAAAGCAATCGGGTAGCTGGTCACTGATCGAACAGAACCAGCGTTGCGTAATTGTCCATTTGTAGAGGCCGACTTGAAATGCAGTCATGAT
>SCLD01022927.1:0-18178 GCA_004367895.1 Oikopleura longicauda
TTTTTTTGGAAATCTTCAAAGGGGGACGCTGTATAAATCTTCCTGGCTCATACAAATGTACATGTGCGTCCGGTTTTATCGGATCGGGTAAACAGTGTGCCTCAACAAAATGTCAAGAACCACGAAAGCCGCCTGGAGCCGAAATTGTAAATTGCTCAAACTCAAAATGTGAATATCAATGTAAAGAAGGATATCAAAAGCTCGACGGAAAAGAAATGCAGCAATGTGATTGGCGAGGAAAATGGCCAATGGATTCACTTATTCAATGCGAGGGTACGTTATGAGTCTTACTTATGAATTGTGCATTTATTTTACAAAGTGGAAGCTTATTTAGTTATTGCACAGACAAAAAACTGATCGCAAAATTATCACAACCTTATCACAATTTTAGATGTCGACGAATGTGCTTTGGCCTTGGATGATTGCGATCGCGTATACGGTGTTTGCAAAAACACAAAAGGTTCATGGAGTTGCAGCTGTCCTTCAGGCTTTGATGTAAGTTATTTTGATAAATTATTCATTTCGTATGAGTTATACAGTGCAGTCATGAATTCGATGGATGATGTTTTATCAAATTCGTAAAAAGCTTTCTTTGTTGTTTCGGAATATCATGAAGTTGTGGTGTTGCATGTTCTCCTCCAGACTTTAAACCGTTTGCTAGTTTGTTTCCGGCGAAATGTTTATTTTAAAACAGCTTTGATTTAGGAGACCAAACAACTTTATTTTATGGGCGTTAGTTTTTTTGGCTATCATGCCCGGCTATTCCAAAATAATCTAAAACGATCCCTTGTACACTTGAAACTGAACACCATCTTTTAATTCGAAACTCATCGAGCTTGGAGCGGGTTATGAATCATTTTTCAAATCACTTCTCGCCACCACACGTGACCACAGTGGGGCCACACGTGACCATCAGCGCCGTATTTGGTAACTAACCACTGACGCGTATGTTCAAAGTACAAAAAAGTACTCAATTATCATTATAACCCGGATTGCAAAACCAATATAAAAGTGTCAAAGTCGCATAAACGACAGCCGCCCAAGTCATAACCATAGCAAGGACTGGACCCTTGTCTGAAATTCCTGTCGATGTGCCTTCACCTCGTACGGACCTGAAATAAATTGTCATGTTTCAGAAGTCGGATATTAAGGTCAAGGGCTGATTAGAATGTTCAGATAACCTAGGTATACAGTTTACTATTGAAACACTTCTTAGCTTCTTATTGGTCCATGAGTTTAAGTTCCTCTGGTACTTCAGCGATATAGTAAAGAACTCTTTTGATACATGAGCTACCTAGGATTGCTTTGTATAAAAATTCTTATAATATATCAGTGCAAATAGCCATTTCGAGTATTGACATTACTGAATTAATGATGAAAGATACCGTCTAAATCGGAATTAACAGATTTTCAACTATATCCGGATAGAATTATCTGTAAAGGTATCATTTGGGGGTATTAAAAAGAATGATTATATCACTACGTGGTAAATTTTGATGCATTCTCATGGCATATTCATGTCGATCTATGTTTTTTTCCACTTGTGTCAGAATGTCTGAATTCTGTTTTGAACATCAGATGGAAACTGCATAGTCTCTAATATGTCCCAAGTAGGTTGGAACATATATAAATGTATGTCCATGCATACTGAGTAATACAGTTTGTATTCATATGGAAGCCTGATGTGAACTAAAACATCGGATCCTGGAACATAAGCTATATGCTATTTAACATCTTGTTCTCATCATGTGATTTAATCCACGTGATTCATTTTTAAGTTATATATGTTCATGTGAAGACATCAAAATCTTGTTATCATGTGATACTTATATAATCAAGCGGTCAGTGAAAAAGTGCCTAATCTATCACTTGTATAAATCGGAATCGATCACGTCCATTTAATATTAACGGATACTTCATATCGAAGGTAAAGTCAATATGTAGACATTTTCTTAATTCTAAAGAACTTCCGATTCGTTGGTTTTCACAAGTTCAAATATGTACCATTTGACAAGGCCCATAACGTATGGGCTATACAATATGCTCAAGAGTGACCCGAGGCATCGTTCCCTAGAGCAAAAACAAAATCTATGGAGCATAGACTATGGTACGTCATACATATAAAAGTTTTTGATTGAAAACTCCATACTTGACATTTTGTTTGACCTATAATTAAAATCAAGGTCAATTATACTGAACGGTCAATAACATATCATTGAAACAGAAAATTTTGAAAATAGGTCATTCCTCAGGTCATTCTTCGAAGTCTACGGATAAAAAGGAAGCAAGTTTGTTCCGAAGCTTTCCTGTATTCGAAACAGTTTAATTTTGAATCGATTCACTTTAAATCAAATATAAACTGTATTTTAAATGTTTGTGCTACGGACCTTTTGTGTTTATACGGTATGCTCAACAGGAGCTAACATTTTTTCAATATATGATTTTTTGGAGGATCAGTAAAAATTTAAAGACTTCGTTAAAAGTATTAAATTAATACCAAAATTCATCTTTGACAGACTGATTATAGAAGTTATCTAGCAGTTCAGTCTAATAGATAATTTTCTAATGTTCTCACATAATATGAGTCATATTTTACTTGAAGTTCGACTGTTGAATATGTTTTTGACTTACCTTGAATTTCCTTGTCCTAGCGACATTTTGTTTTTTCAGTCATTCGTTTGTTCAATTGTGTCAATTCAGTAACTTCCGAAATTAAAATCAGGAGGTATTAAAATATACGCAAAAGTATTAACTGGACTGTTCTAAATTCTCTTTTGGTATTCCGATAATAATGACCCCAGGCCAGATTTTAAAAAGATGAAGTTAGGAGGAGTAATAGCGCCATAATGGGAAGACAAACTGAAGCTGATCACGTGATTTTGAGCCCTATGTTTAAGCAAAGGGATGAAAATATGGCTGAATGATTAATTTTTAATTTAAGGGTGATGGCAAGACCTGCTTTGAAGTCAATGAATGTCACAATGGTGAACACAATTGGAACGGATTTGAATCTATGCCACTCATAAAGACATACAAGAATGTACCTTATATCAAAATATTTATAAATTGACAACATTTGATCGATTTGAGAGTCAAAGTGAGACTAGTGATTGAAAAAATTAAGCCTATTCACTGAATGGAGACTCAACGTTTGGAGACTTCTGCGGAGGCCTGGTTGTAATATTGAATTCGTCTGCGGAATTGATAGTCTTGTGATAATACTATTGTTGACCTTCGACTGGATCCCGACTGATTATTCAACGGTTTTGAATGTTTCTTGGTAATCTTTAATCTGACATGATTGTGAAGGATTAAAATGAAATCACAAATATGTTCATTTAAAAAATAGATACAAAATGGTCAAATAAGTACTGTTTGTTGATTGGAGACCATAATTTCCTCTTCAATAAGCTAAGTGTATCCATACAAAATTCACTGTGAATCGTTCACATCGAATGAAAAAGTTTGAGATTTCCGTTTCATTTTAACGAGCTATTTGAGAGTTTAAATGACCAAACGGATAGACCAGAGTCAATAAGGTCACTTGCACAAGACGTTCAGGTCAGATTCACGTTTTATGGTTTTAAGTTAAAACTTTTAACCATTTGACACAGAAGCCGATAATTGATTCAAACTAAATGAGTAATACAGCATGGCTTTGTCAGCAGAATAAGGCTAAAAAGCCTATGAAGCTTAGTTGATTTAGACTAAAAATTATATAAAGATGTTACAGGAAGAGTTGACTGGTCGTGCCACACCAAAGTAGAGCCATGACAAATTTACTTAAATGAAAGTGTATCAAACTAGTGATGTGACAAACTTACTTTGGGAAACCTGTGACAAACTAGTGACGTGACCAACTTTATGTGAGGGCACTGTGACAAACTTGTGATGTGCCAAACTAGTGACATGCGTGACCGGTCAACTCTGGCTTGCATTTTGGATTGCGCAATAATTAGAGGTTCCACTACCAAATTATAAACCTTCGAGTTGTAGCTACCCTAATCTTTTAAGGCAGAAGATGTAAGTTCCTCATCCAGTAAAAGAGTCAAAATCAAACCATTCGCGTTAACCTTGGCTTTAACAAGTCTTAAAACTCCTAAACTGAGATAAACCGGTAAATCGAAAGTACCGAGTAATTTGAATAGGTCGGGTTCTTTTGGGATAAAAAGGCGGTTAGTCGGATGTGGGTTAAACCAAGACTCAATAAATGTCATCATTCAGTCGCTGAATAAGACTTGAATCTACATTTGTTTGTACAAAACCTGGACAAAATATTCAATATTTAGTGTCCACTTGACGAACAGACTTGCCTTTCAAAGGCAAAAAAAAACGGGGCAAAAAGGCAACTGAGGGCAGTTGTCTGTTAAGTGAGCCAGTTTGAATCATATAGTTTGATGTAGTGTAGTAAAAGCTTTTTTAGTATATCATATACTGTCTGTGGTCCATATAACTTGGAATGAAATCATGCTTTGATTACACTATAACATGTTATTGCAATTAAACCCATTTGATATCCGAAGGGCTCATACCGGTTTGTTAAAATCTCAATGGACCTGACAAATTGTCTTCGTCATGAAATATAATAATCGGTTCAAGTATTATTCAAAACATCTAACCGCAAGTCGAACAGATCAATCGGTAGATTTTCAGACACTGAAGGAATCTCACTGAAGGTCCTCACCTCAAAAGCATACGGCCTCGAGCCACTTTATCTTAATTATTTAGGCTTGACCCTTCTTTGGAACTCTTCAATTGTAAAGTTAATCTTTGGTTCTCACGTCATTCAACTTAGTTAAGCAATCACTTTCAACGTGACGTTGGTTAAATATGAACTATATCATGTTGTCTATATTTTATGTCCACTCGAAAAAGAGCTCGTTTAAATGACAGACTAACGAATGTTAGTACGATTATTTCAGAAAAGAACACAGATTAGAACAAATAATTTCAAAATGATATTTTCCATACGTTCCGAATCCATTAGAAATATACAGATAAGGTTATTCAAGTCGGGTTAATTAAGTTTCAGTAAGTTGCATAATTTGTAATAAATCCGAGAGTTTAATTAATCCGTCATTGCGAGTTCGCCCTGGTCAAGCGCATTTCTTTTCAAATAATAGAAATAATACATCACTTGAAGGGCAAAAATTCTCATTTCATAAATTAATGAAAAGAAGCTTGAAGGGATAATGTGCGGTTCTGCCCTTGAGGTTTGTCTATTTCGAAGGTCAATTCGTTGGTTAATTTGAGAAAGTTTGAATTCAAAAGTCAAAATCAATAATGCTCCCCGAAATTGTTGCCGGCCAAATCCAATATCCTCTAATCCAAAAATCCTCTTGAAAAATATTCCAAGGTCTTCGGTTAAGTTCAAACTTGAGAAATAGCTTTAAACAATTACCCAGAATTCATTTTTAACTTTGATTTTTTGAAAATTTTCCAATGAGTGCATAGATGAAATCTTAAAAAGTGATGAAAATGCCGACTGTGAAAATACTATTGGTGGTCACATGTGTAAATGTAAAAATGGTTTCTTTGGATCCGGTGAATCCTGTTCCGATGAAAATGAATGTCGCGATCCATCATTCTGTCCAGGTGAAAATATGCAATGTATTAACACACTTGGATCAGCTAAATGTGTTTGCAAAGCTGGTTTTCAACAAAATGGAGAAAGTTGTTATCCAGCAGCAGTACGCGGCGCATGTGCAGCTGCAAATTGTGGCGTCAATGCTGAATGTATTGCATTCGGGAAGAACGCACAATGCGTTTGTAAAAATGGATTTAAGGTGAGTGTAATGAATTAGAAATGTCCTTCAGCTCTTTTTATATGCAAGAAATTCAATATGAAAACTTTTTGCATATAAACTTTAAGTTCTCTTCAACTACTAAAGGCATTTGCGAGGCTTTTTATAAAAAATTTAAAAATCTCTGATTTTTTTTTCAATTTCAATCTTTAGGGAAATGGAAAACAATGTACTGATATAAATGAATGTTTATTGGATAACAATGGATGCCACGGGAACGCAACTTGTAGCAATACCATTGGAAGTTTCTCATGCAACTGCAATGAAGGTTTCATCGGTGATGGTGAAAATTGCCATGTTCCCAATTCTTGCGAAACTAACAACTGTCATGATAATGCAAAATGTATTCCAACATCTGCTACACAATTCGAATGTGAATGTAAAGAAGGATTCTGGGGCAACGGTTTCACTTGTAATGATCGTAATGAATGTCTTAAATATGAGAACAATCGATGTAATGCATTGGCAACCTGTGAGAATACTATTGGCTCGTTCAAGTGTGATTGTAAAAATGGTTTCGAAGGCGATGGAGTTGTCTGTAATGACTTTGATGAGTGCGCTGCTGGAGAACATAATTGCGCTGAAAATAGTGCTTTCTGTGTGAATACACTTGGTTCATATAAATGCAAATGTAAAGCTGGTTTTAAAGGAAATGGAGAAATATGTATTGACATCAATGAGTGTTATAACATGCAACACCAATGTGATCAACTGGCAACTTGTACTAATTTTGATGGTGGTTATGGATGCAATTGTCCGGAAGGTTATTATGGTGATGGTTTCACTTGCGTTGACATTAACGAATGTGCCACTCGAAAACACAATTGTGATCCAAATGCAAAATGTACCAATACACCAAGTTCCTTTGAATGTACATGTAACGATGGTTACTTTGGTGATGGTACCAGATGTATTGAAGATCAATGCGAATCACTAAAAAATTCAACTTGTGTTGAGAATACAATTTGTGTTCCAAAAGATAACGAATCTATTCATTGTGCTTGTGCTGAAGGATATAAAGGCGATGGATATGCAGAATGCTTTGATGTCGATGAATGCAAACTTGATCTGACCTTATGTCCACTACCAAATGAGCAATGTGTTAATACCGAAGGTAGTTATGAATGTAAATGTGAAGATGGTTTGGTTAAAAACCCAAATGGTAAATGTGTCAATGATATTTGTCGATACGAAAAGTGTCATCAAAGAGCAGAATGTGAAATAAATTGGAATTTGAGAGAGCCAAGTGCCTCATGTAAGTGCTCGGATGGATATCAAGGAGATGGTGAAACTTATTGTGTGGATATCAACGAATGTGTTTTCAAATTGCACGATTGCTCACCCAGAGCGAAATGTAGAAACGAAAAGGGTACTTATACTTGTGAATGTGTTGATGGTTATACTGGTGATGGGAAAGAATGTTTGACACCAGCTGAAGTCAAAGCTAAAGAAATCATTGCTCATCGCGAAGCCAAACAAAAAGAACAAGAGGAGGACTCAGAATCGGAAGGAAGTAATGAAATAGATCCTTGTGAATCTAATCCATGTTTCGGTGATCTTCGTTGTAATCGATTAACTGATACTGAGTATGAATGTCTGTGTGCACCTGGGCAGGAAATGACGAATGAAGGTTACTGTTTCGCTGTCGTTAGAGCTCAAAGTGCACCGGTCAATGGTCCTCCTGGAACCCAAAGTGGTCAACGAGCAGGTGTCTTTTCACAAAATAGATTTGGTGCAGCCAATCCATCAATGGGAGCAGGACGTGGACCACTTTATCAATCCTCTATAAACAAACCGGTTGCTCAAATTGCTGGTGGCAAGAAACCATCTTCATGGTGGCAGAAGAAACCATTCGCTGGACGAGGAGTTCAAACAAATATGCAAACGACCATACGACCAGCACTTCAAACCCCAGCGAAACCATGGGCAAGACCAACACCAAAACCTACTCTCGCAACAACAAAGAAAACATGGACGACAAGACAAGGTTCGATTCCCGTCAAGACTACTCCAAAACTTCCAATTGTTACAACAAAGAGACCATGGGCACAAACAACAAAAAGACCATGGCAGGCAACCACAAAGAAACCTGTTTGGACAAGACCAGCTCCAACACAAGCTCCTCCAGCGCCTACTACTACAACATCAATGCAAATGCCAACAACTGACCAACCAGCTGTCAATTTCAATAATAACTTATTTAATCAAATGAGACAAACTACAGTTGCACAAACGACAACCTCAACAACAACTCCACAGCCACCACCATCTGATCCATGCTTTGAAAATCCTTGTCATTCAGCAGCTCGATGTACCGCTTCTAATGGACAAGCGGTTTGTACTTGTGATGATGGATATCAAGGAGATGGACGCAATTGCAATGATATCAATGAATGTGTCAATGGACAACACAATTGTTCCGGAAATCAACTCTGTACTAATTCAATGGGCGCATTTATGTGTGAATGTAAACAAGGTTATGTTCAAAATGGTTCTGGATGTGTCGATGAAAACGAATGTGCTACCGGAAATAATAATTGTGGTCCAGATTCATCGTGCACCAATACTGATGGTGGATTTGAATGCAACTGCTCAGATGGATTTGAACAAACAAGCAACGGATGTGGTGACGTCAATGAATGCAACGATAATGCATGTCACCCCGACGCCGATTGCACAAATACAAGTATGTTTATTAAAATAAAAAAAAATATCAAATTATTTTCGCTGAAGACAATGTTTATAATCTGATTTTAGTTGGATCTTTCGAATGTGCATGTAAAACAGGCTTCAAAGGTAATGGACTTCTTTGTTTTGACATTGATGAGTGTGCTACTGGAACACATACATGTGCTGATGGAGAAGGCTGTATCAACAATAAGGGCTCCTTTGAATGCTCTGGTGTCGCTTGTCCACCGGGTAAGTTATCAATCTGATTTTATCTAATATAGAATTTGGATTCAAATTAAAGTTTGTTACCTCAACTTTAATTTTAGTTGGTAAATTCGATTTGGCTTTACTTTTGGATACTCGTCATTCAATTGGAGATGAAGCTCTTCAAAAGACCCGAGACTTTGCTCGATCACTCCTCGAGCCATATGATATGGGACCAGACAGTATCAAAGTTACTGCAGCTGGATATTCTGGAGAAAAGGTCACACCAGCTTCATTCCTAATTGATGCTGCCGCAAAACCAAAGCAAGCTCTTATTGACTCAGTCACAAAAGTCAACTTTTCAGGTTTTTATTTAATTCGCCATTTTTTACATTTAAAAGAATATGAGCCAAGTTTAACCTATTTATTTCAGGCAATGGTTTAAGAATTGAGAGATCTTTGGCGTTTTTGGTTAATTTCTCGTTCTTGGAAGCCATGGGACGCCGAAAAGCCAACCCTGGTATCGCTATTTTAACTGCCGGTATGTTATTATTCGATCATTTCATATGATTCATTTGAAACAGTTGAAAAGATTAGTTTTGTCATAACTAATGAAAGCTCCGTATTATCTCGTGAAGCTAGAACTCTGTATCCCCTTACTCACACGTCTAAGGAATCGTCCCGTTGCCCGAAATGTGTCAAATCCGGTGAAATCGGGTTTGCGAAACTTTTCTAACCTGTGAAATGGATATGATAACATCCTGAGTACCGCATTTCGTTCCTTCCCACTATGTTTGTTCCTCATTATTTCAAGTTTATACAAAGACATTTTTAATATTAAACTGTTAAGGTGGTAAAACTGATTCCCCAACAGCGCTTCAAGCAGTGGTTCAGCGATTGCGAAACGACAAAACTATAAGAGTCATTACTATTGGTATTGGTGATGCTGAGAGATCTGAATTGGCCTCAATCTCTGGTAATCCTGGTTATGTGTTCATGGTCGATGACTATTCTGGTCTCCAGGCCATAGTTCCTGACATTCTGAACCTCATTTGCGAAATTGACGAAGAGTTCAAAAACTTATAAACGCTGATGAAGAGGTCATAAATCATGACTCATAATAATAATATCAATACTAATATAATAACTAACGAAAAAATCAAAGATGATTGTAAATATACCATATTCCTCTTTGCACATTATGTTCCTAAATAGGAACCAGAAGTACAACAACCTGCCAAAACACAATAAATTTCTCCCCAAATGTAAAATAAACTTCACTTTTACAATCTTTATATTGATCTGAACTTGACTAATTTGGATTTATCCAGATGCACACTTTTTGTTAAAACAGTGGCGCGTAAACATCATTTTAATAATAATATTTATTCTAGATATATAGAATTCCATTTTCCACTCTGTTCAAAATTGTTGAAATAACGGCTTTTGCTTGTCTTCAATTCAACATTCTAGATTCTTTTTTGAAAATCTATTTTTTTATAATTTCATTTTTAGTCTTAATTTTTTTGGATTTTATTTTCGTTGCTATTTTTCAAAAACGAAAGTTCTTTTGTCTTTGTGAAAAGAGTTTTTGGGCACATTGTATGGCTCAAGGGCATTAATGTCAAACACCAAGTGAATATATTCTGGGCACAGGTAAACACCAAGATGTGACATTTTTATTAAAAATTTTATTAGAAAATTATATTTTTTGTGTCGGAAAACAAATATACAAAACAATTCCTTTAGTAAAGAGAAAAATGGGAATCGACTTTCCTCGTGTGGATACTGCTGATATTGGGCGTCTTTTACTGAGGCTGCGTGATGAGATTGAAGGAACTAAATCTGCATTAAACAGCGGCTCGGGTAAGTTTTAAATGATTAGCTATGGTCACTTGAAGTTCTCTTCAGTGGAAGATCAAAAATTGGCAATAGAAAAATGCTCGACCTTTCTCCTAAAAGAATCAGAGAAAATGGCTACGATGCAAGATTCAGTTTTAGGTTCATCTGAATCGTTTCAGGAACTGATTTACTAATGAATATTTTTTTATATTTCACGCCATCATAGTTTACCGAGATGTTTTTTTAGTAACAAAGACCTAGTACACGGTTAGCCACGGTAAAACTTGAATAAAGCAATTACCACCAATACGAATCTCAGAGCAGACAGAAGCAGATTTCGGAATTCGAATTAACAAAATAATCGAAAGAGCTTCGAAGGCAACAGGTCAGGGTTCCACGGGACAGTTGAAAACGCGTTAATAGTCTCCAAGGAGACCGTTCGTTGAACCTTGATATAGGTCTCGAAGTAACTGACATATCAAATGAAGAAATAAGAGCTATCAAAGCCGAGGCAGAAAATGCACCTCAGAATACAGAATATATGATGAATACGCAATATGATCGATCTAATAACGCCGATGGCGACGTAATCGGACAAAACCAAAAATACATCGGACCCAAACAAAGTGAAGAATTCATTGGAGATCGACGTGGTCATCCAATAAATACAGAAAAGGTCATAAAGGGATCAAAGTATTCAAACTTGCCTGTCAGGAAAGGATTTTGACCGAGTATATTCAGACGGCATAAAATCAGAAGTGTTCGTTCTAATAACCGGAAGTTAAAATTTGTTGTCAGATCGAAATATTTGAATTTGAATCAACAAAATATCGATATAAAACCAACTGATATAGAACGCGGTATTCTAAATTTAATTGATCGCGGTCTTGTGCCACCAGCTGCGGAAATTGAACTCAAACCAAGTCCTATCATTCATGATAAGGCAGTTTTGAATGCTTCACGACCACATGTGGAGGCGTTAAAGGAGCGAACAAAGACACCTACACAGCCGGTTAATAATCGAAAGCCTGACATAAAATATGATTACAAAGGAATGATTATCTGCTTGAAAGTTGAAATTAACTTTAAATTATAGACGAATTCTTAAATAGTCTTAAAAGACAATGGAAATGCAATGATACCGACACCTCTTCCACCACCAGCAACTCCAGCTCACAATCAAAATAACCATGGGATGCGATTTATGACATCGATTGCAAGATACGACCCGCAAATAATTATGCATGGACCAAATAAACATGGACTTAGTCAAGTTTTCATTCTAATCTAATAATTCACTTTGGACAAATCCATTTTTTGTGCAGCCTGTGAATGGCATGTGTTTTTTTGCTCTCACCCTCCGTTAAAACCCCAATGAAAAAAACGTCAAAAAATATCCCCTGAATTTTTCATGGTCCCCCAGAAATGAAAACTGGGTGAAGTGATGTCTATACCGTTGTGATAGAACGCGGTGTGACAAGATGCAACGAAATAGCTTGCACTGAGCATATGGGAGAGGAGTTGTGGCTGACTGCAAAGGATGAAATAATTCCTCAATTGGAAGAAATCAGTTCAGACTATCAAATACCATTAATGATCATTACCAAAATGGCTCTTAAGAAAATATGCGAATGGGCTCAATTAGCCCAGCCCAGAAAAATCAATAAGAAAGGTAAAAACAGTTTGTTGTCGATCATTTTTTGAATTTTTTTAAGAAATCATAACTTGTATCGAAAACAAGCAAGAAGTCCTGTCTGTCATGGATGAACCAGGTCGAGTTTATTCGGGCCCGAGACGAGAGGAGCTTGCAAGTTTGAAGATCACCTCATTATTCAAGGCCGAGCTCCGAAGATAGCGCCAGCTGATTGAAGAAAGCGCCCTCATGTAACAATTATTTTAGTTTTGATAGTTAACTTTCTTGTTCCTTTTGATGAGCTTTAAAAAGGGTAAATTACAACGGAAGAAATTCTTAACATATCGAAAGCGTCAGCAAGCAGCAGGACTTATATCAGTTTCGTGGATAATGACAGTGCGAATGCGTAGGCGTAAACAGACGCTTATAGAACAGCGCCATCGTCGACTGGAGACATATTACAAACGGGCAAAACTTTTACGAGAATCATGGCCCTTTCCACCAAGTGAGAAAAAGGTTATAATCCACTTACCATCTCTAGGATATCCAAAAAGGTTTTTTGTCAAAAATGTTCATCCAGAATGTGGAACTAGAGATAGAAATTTCAATTATCTCAAAAGTATAACCAAATAAAATATCATAATTATGTATATTCGGAGAGTCGTTCTCCTCTTTGTGAGCAGAATGTTATTTTATTCCGTTATACTGTTTAAAATAAATACATTTTTGACCAAATATCAGAATTCGATTCACAGCAACAGATCTTGAACGCCGTCAAATGTCTCAAATCACTCGATTGGTTGATTCTGTTGATGAAAATACCCACGTGATTTTTATCAGCCCTATGCCATTTACTGATGACCTGAGGCGATATTATACGCGTCTGCTCGGTATGGGACCAGCTGTGAAAACTCGCCATCCAACAAATCTAGAAGATGAAGAATTAGTTCAATCAAGGTTTACTGTTATTGTCCCAGAAGCGTCATCAAAATTCCCAACTCATTGTATGAATCTAGCACAGCATTTGAATTACTCTTGTGAGGCCATGACTAGACTCAAAACTTTGATAGGGTTTTGTTAAAAAATAATTTATACGTTTTAGCCTATATTATATAGGCTATATACGTATAATTTGGTATATTTTTACATTTTCGTAACATTTATAAGCTGGAAGACAATCAATGATAATTCCCGGAGTGGTTTGCCATGATACTCTAGCCATAGCTGATTTCCTGGATGTTCCAGTATACGGACCAGATCCAGAAGTAACTCATTTATATTCGACAAAATCAGGTGCAAGACGAATATTTAAAGCTGCTGATGTGGATATGCCTCCCGGAGAATTCGATGTCTATAACATTCAACAGCTGATTGAATGTTTGGCAGAATTAGTGACGACATATCCGGATATTAATAAATGGTTAGTCAAACTTGACTGTCAGTTTGACAATCGTGGTACATATGTATTGGATGTGGCAAGAAATTTGCCCTGTTTACCAACCGTACGTCGTGAACGAGGAAAAATTGGAGAAAATTGGAAACATAAAAGTTTTCAACAGACATCATATTTATACGTGTTGAATCAATTGCCCAAGGTAATTTTAAAAGGGAGTTGACTGAAATTTTAGAACCGACATCTTAGATGCATCATTTTTTTATAAAAATTCCAGGATTTTTTCTTTGGATTTAGGTTTGGGGCGAGGTTTTTACTTCTAAATTCTTATCCTGGTGGAAAATGAACTGAACAAGGGTGTGTCCAGTTAAAATGGGTTAAAATGTTCAAATACTTTTGCTTGTAAATTATGCTATTCGTCCGAATTGTATAATAATATAGATATAATATAGACTATATTAGAATATTAAATTATTATAAAATATTTGTTGGTTTATTATTTATTTGTACTGATTGATTTCAGGCTCTATCAACATGTAAACCAGCGAATCCGGCAACAAAAGCAGCTTATCCTACTTGGGATAATTTTCAAATCGAGTATTGTAGGCAGGGTGGAGTTGTTGAAGCATGTCCTGCGTCCAATGATGTTACAAATATTACAGTCGACTTTGAAATTGAACCAAATGGAAGTGTCAGGAATCGTGTCTACTTTGTTTTTAATTTTAACTATTGAAAACTTCTCTATTATTAATTGATCAGACCGTAGTTTAACTTAGTTTAGACATGAAAAGAATGCTCACGTGTGGTGATCAGATTCACTCCGAGCCGTTCTATTGCTGGGGATGGTCCGTTCCCCAAGCCTCAGTTGATTCCGATCTTCTGCATAAGATTACGCTAAGGGTCGCGCATGCTGCTAAGGTAAATGATAAGGGTAATTTGATATTTTCTGCAATAATTCTGATAATCCTACTCCGAAGCTTTTTATAAAACTATTCCAATGTCAAAATATCTAAATAAGGAAATTTGGCTAAGGGGATCAAGAACTAGTTTTCTTAAATGAGATGAAAATTAAAACACCATGGTAATCCAGCTAAAAATTATTCCTGGTCGATTAAATTTATCACAACTACCAGCCTGTAAATATTTCGTAAGAATTCTGCGCCACCCACGCGTTTTCTCCCTTAAATCGTAACAATGAATCAAATCTGAGCATAAATAGCTGAAAGTCGTGTGATTTTGGGTTTCTTATGGATCCTTTGTCTTAGCGCGTTATTTAGTTTAAAATTGAGAAATGCGTATAGGTCACCATCCACTTCAGGCCAGAAAGGTGCTTGGCTTTGTCAAGCTAACCTTACTCACATTCCTGGATGAGGAGAACAAGCAGCACGTTTGGGCTACTGGACTCAAGCCAGGGCTTTAAACTTGAACATTTTATTGCTTTCGGAACTTGATGTTTTTAAGTGAACTCACAGTTTTCTACCAATTATAAAAGCCAGTGATAAGGTGTCCCCTTCGGATTTGCTTTTCATGAACAAACTGCTTGAATTTTCTACAAATACAAAACTGGATGCTCCCCATGCTACGCTTGAAGGTGAGTTGGCTTAATCTTGAAAAATTGTACAGTCCTTTATAACTTAAAAATTATAAGCAAAACAGTCCACCATTAAACTCAGAAAGCATAGGCTAAATATTTTAGTTGAAATTGAAGCAGTTGAAAAACAGACAAAAGAAGTTCAAATTGTACCATCGAGAGCAATTGGAAATAGTACCATGACTAGGAAAAATACGACTCTGAATAAGGTTATACGAAAACAACAGAGGTATGGAGTGATTTCAGCCAATTTGCTACATACAAATCTTGCTATTCTTCATTATACAGGTTAAATTGCATTTTTCAAATTGGGATTTTGACGAACAGACATATATTTACTGTTATTTCGGATCTGACTTTGCGTGAATAAGTTCTATAATGTAACAAACCAAATCTCGTGTAAGTCACTCAATATTTCGAGTTCTATACAATAGATACGATGACACCATTTTGTGGCAATCTAACTTCGCATTGTACCACAATTGTTTATGTTTTTCTGAGCTCGTTTATATTTTCAAATTGAAATCTCTTTCCAATAGAATTCAGCTATAGCAACGATTATCTAGAGCACCCACTAAACTCTATATCGGCCTTATGGATCAATAAATGTTTTGGATTACCAGGCCTAGTTTAGTTCAATGACCGAGTTTTCATACTAAATGTTCTTTATTTTTAAAAGTTTGGGTGCTTCGAGTAAACATCAGATATTAAAACGGTGTGTTAATATATTTGATAACGAAACATAAAACTAGCAACCTCCGGATAAATGGCAAATATTGTGTTTGGCATTTTTATATTTTAGACATATCATTTCCCATGGAATTGTCATTTCCCGTCAATGAATTTCCCGATTGGCGGTTAACCGCGGTTTGAATACAACCACTATCTGACCACTATTTAGTATTTTTCCAAATGTGTCGGGCTCATGCGATCGGATGGGATGTCAAAAGCAAAATTGGAACACTGTTCACTCTCTTGGATACTGTCAAAAGGGAAAAGACTTCAAAAACATAAATGTTCCGAATGAATTTCAATATAAGACCTAATCCTATTAGTGTAGTTCTCATTCACTGTTAACCTCTGTCACTGTTAACCTCTGTCGCCTAACTACATGATAATAGTGTCTGCCTGCAGGTTAATGTGACATATTCGGGTTAATTTAACATACAAATTTCAACTCCTAAAGTTTTTATTCAAATTGTTAAGAGGTTTTTAAAACTTTGAAAGAGAGAACATTGGAATGATCTATGTTGGAAATAGTCTCAAAGATGCAATATCAAATACAGCAAGATGCTTACATGTCATTCATCAAGAGATATCTGCTCCAAATATGCAAGGTTTGCTCATATCTTAACCATAATTTATATAGCGGTATAACTTATACCGTATAAGCCACGTCATGTCGGTTTAATCTATACTTGGAACAGTTCTGGAACTGGAACATCTTGATTAATGGAAAGTGATTTTTGAAATAGTTGATGAATTAGATCATTTAATTTAGATTCCGTTTCTATGGATCCAAGGGAAATGGTCAATTATCAAAGTCCAATATATATATTTGAGAATTTACCACGCAAACCACGGTCAAACCACGGTTTATCATTTGACTTAAGTTTAGTATTTCCTTAAGGAACAACCAATTTCCATGCTGCTCTGAGCGATATAGAACAGATTCTAGCCATGATACAAACAAACGTGGAAACTGATTTTGGAGGAGGTAAAATTGGAATGTCAGATGCATTGCAAAAAATATCCAGTTCTGACTTATTGGACGAAAACCCTTCTGGTTCATCACATTTGAGAGAAATTGACGAGGATTCCAATGAAAATGCTGAGAATGAATCTCACTGAATGATTTATTTATATATTTATAAACTTGAATACTGATAATATAAAGATATAAAAGTTAATATTAAAAACAATTACAATTTATTTCTTTATCGATGTTAACGAAGTCTTCTGGTCAAATCTGTATTTAGACGGAAATTGTGGAAAAATCATTAGAAGAGAAGAACTTAGATAAAAGAATTCAAAACTTGAAATCGGGACTGGTCACTGAAGTGTTTCATTAAGTAGTTTCAGGTACATCCACTGATCAAAGATCCTGAACCTATTAATTAACAGGAAATCCAAGCCAAGGAGATTGAAAATTGGGTGTAACAGTTCTTCCTTGGAGAGGATACACGAAAGTGGTATCGCCCAAAATGGTGCTATGTCATGTGATTTGAGTCTTACTGGTGAAATAAGTTTAAGTGAACTGTTACTGATCTGGTTGAATTTTTAGAACAATTACGAAACAAAAAATTTGAGACGAAGCAGCTTTTGAGAATGAATATTAGTTTTACTTTGATGTTAGATCAACCAAATAAGATCTAGACGACTTCAATGTTAGCAAGATATATCAAAAACGGCATTTCATGACCTGATTGATAAATATCTATGAATACGGACTGTACATGAATGCATAGACAAAAATGTCGTTTTTTTAAGAAGCCAAAAAGAAAATAATGAAGGGAGGGATATTATCTTATGTGACGAAGGAATTTCAAAGCTTACCGCCGGTAAGTTGCCACTCGTTTTTGAAAAAAATGATCTTATTTCACAAAAGGTCTCACGTGTTCACCAGGAAACATGATGTTTTTGACCAAAGTTCACTCGTCACTTTTTATATCATTAATTGTAATGATTCATATAGGGGGCTCACACATTAGATTGTCCCACCTGGTCTTGAACTTACACACATAAGACTGACTCCCCCTATAGAGGTTATATGCTCTTAATTGTACATGTTTAACTCTTGAAACTTTCTTAGTCCATAAACTTAAAACCTCGAATCATTTTTAGGATTTTCTGGAGCTAGCCCATTTGCTATCAAAATACGAACTATCCCGTTCTCTATATTTACCTCAGTGAGTGTACTACTCGCCTTGAAAACTTATAATTTTATCCGGAATGAAATCAAAGTAAAACCGCCTTTTACTGCGTTAGTTAATGACTTGCTCCGGTAAAGATTAATCAAAATAATGTCTGCTTAATTATAT
>SCLD01023037.1:0-18178 GCA_004367895.1 Oikopleura longicauda
TCTCGCCCACACCAACTGCTGCTTGACCTATAACACTCAGCTGTTCAGTTTATTCAGTTAAAGTCGGACGAACTCGCAGCACAAAGTAGCTGCTTGGTGTTACTCGTCAATTGTTTCGCCCATTGTACTGAGCAGTTGAAGACGTGCAATATCCTCATCAGAAAGAGCAAACTGAGGATTGTCGTAGCTGCTTGACAACATGATCGAGGCGCGTCGCTTCCGCTGTCCGATTTCAATATGCTCCACGTCGAGCCGCTTGGGCCAGGGGTTGACAGGGGGTCTATTTTGGTTTAATAATGGACGGAGCAGAATGAAATGCCGACAACATATGATTTACAAGCATGATGTTTTGATTGTATGTTTGTCTAGGCCCCTAATCGACATTCACGTCCCTTACGCACTCATCAAACTTGCCTCTGATGTTTTACATTTCACTGATCAAGCTTTTCATTGAACGAGAGCGTAACGAGGGGAACAAGTTATGTATGCTACCGGCTAACCCTTACTACTTGTAATCCCCCCGTCGACTTGTAATCTTTCCAACCTGGTGGAATCAGCCAAATGACCCCGCTGTCTCACCCTGGTAGCTTGATCCAGTAATGTCCATATCCGATCAAGACGGTAGTTGCCACGCCAAACAAGGTCAAACAACTATTGAGAAACTCAGCCGGCTTCTGCGCGTGTACTGTTTTCACCGTGTGATAAGAGAAGGCGATTTGAAGAAAATTGACGATGATGCCCGACTTCATCACGTTGAGGGTGATGCGTGAGATTTTAAAGTTGTACGTGGCTAAAAGTGGCGAAAACTGTTAGAGTCGACAAAATTGGTGCGTTGTATTGTGATGCTCTTATAAATTTCGTGTCTTCAACAAAGTGGTCGAATAAAAAAAACGTAACTAGTTTAGACGATGTAATCAGCTTTGTCAAAAGAAAAAAACCTGGTAAAAGCCAAGCAAAGACAAACAGCGTGTAGAAACCGGCAAAGACGCCAACGCCAAGCTCTTTATAGTTGATCGCGTGTTTGGTCTGTTCAACTAGACAAGCCGAACTTAAACGCTTTGTGTTAGTTATTGAAAAACGTAATCTGAGGGTTTATTCAAATCAAATTAGCTTCAAATATTCTAAAGCAAAACACACACTGAGATAGAGCGAGTGGCGCCACACGGGATAACGTGATTATAATATGATAAAACCAAGCATCGTACCTTACAGCGATTGAACCAGTTCCAATTGACATTGCTACGGCGGCAATGTAAACGGCACGATCAGGTATCTGAGCGCCACTCTGCTCGGCAGTGTTGGTTTGTTGGACGCGAAAAATACGGTAAAAGGAGCATCCCAGAGCGCCATTTGAGGCAAGGAACATGACGATGTAGTTGAGTCGGATCAAAATGGACTTGACGTGCGACTCGAGCTCCTCCCATTGCGACATGTCGCCCGCCAACTCCCACTCGTCCCAAAAGGCACGCGCCGCCCAGCCATTTAAGTGGACCTTTTTGATTGCATCACCAAAGTATCTCTTTAGACGGATACGGCCATTGTGGAATGTCATTAATGTCGAGGTGGCTACCTCGGCTGGAATCAATTACCGTTGATAAGTACACATTCGTTCGAACACTCACTGTGTGAACCCCAATCCTTGGCAGTCCATTTCAAATGATTGATTATCTTGATCAAGTATAGGTTTAAGTTTGCTTATCAACGCCACCCATCAATTCTATTCCTCCCTCAAAAACCTCACCACCAGCCGCGTCATACTTGGAAGTGTTGTGTGTATCAAATGCAGGCATTTTAAGATGCAATTTCCTGAACTAAAATATTGAAGATCGAAAACGACGCCGAAACCGACAGCGGCAACCGGACCGATAGTTTGGTGATCATGCCGACGGAGAGCAGCAAGTGACACAAGGCAATAAATGTCCACACTCCTCCAGTCCAGTAGCCCTTGATGGCGGCCAGATCACCGGCGGCAGGATTGATAATGATTATATCTGGCGTTTGCGTGATTGCAGCAAGTTTTTCACCACTATAGTGTTTTAAGTAAAGACATATCACGTTCCTGGTACGGTGAAGCTGCCGCCATTTTGTTTCGCCTGTTTATACATTTTATAGATGTTCGAGTACTTAAAGTAGTAGTTGAATCTTCGGAAGAAATCGTGCCCATCTTTTAACATTGTTAATTTTATTATGTGCATAACAAATGCCCCCGGAGAAGGTATTCGCTATGCTCTGGTTGCTGCCGTGTGCGCCGTGAAAACAAAGTTTGACATGATCCTGTCATATTATAACGGCTCATGATGCCCGTAACGTTATAGCTCATTGGTATGTTGTTGATCACTGCATTGCTTTAGATCGCGATTAGAGATACTCCGCTGTGTACTCGTCATAAGTGTGACGAAAATCCGCCGCAATCTCTAACCGTCAATCCTGCAAATTGACACGACGCCAAATATAATGTCAGTAATGTCGGCTGAAACAAATCAAAAATGTTGAAAAATCAAGCATTAAAGTGACCATACCTCTAATGGCGAACGCCTGTGTTGCTAACAAGCCACTGTTCAAATTTTGCATCTAATCTCTAAAGTTTACTGGCTTCTAAACTGATAAAATGATTCTAGCGTGTTTTGGCCGATCGTCTGAACACGGCTTGAACATTTCCGCTTGACCAAAGTCAACGCTGCTAAATTTGGACATTTTGTTACTATTTTTGGGTGGCTGCTGTCGGGTGATGGAGTGAGTGTAAAAATACCTCGATTGTTTTGTTTGACATTGAAATGTTTATAATTGAATCAAGAAGGAGATGATTCCTTGTGACTCCAGTGTCACGGGCACTGCTTATCAATATACCATACTCCGGTAGCATTTTTGACACGTTTTGCATACAGAAACGAAGTTGTATTTATTGTTCAATTGGTGTTTAGAAGGGGAAGACAACACTCACAAAAGAATTTGCATGTCATACTCTCTCATTAGTCGAGTGCGGGGTCTGTGTTGATAAGTGGAAATGCTAAAATGTACAGATTTGGCATCCAGCCTTTAACTGCTGGTTAGAATGACACTGGAAAGGAGCTTGTCCTTGTCATTAACAATTTACAATCCTTATTCGAGTGGGGCCAACTCGCCACCACGCTCCTCGCATTCGGCAAATGGCACCAATGTGTCGAAGAAGAAGGACGTACCGGGCGTTGTCATGCGGCAGCACTCGCGATTCATTGAATCATATGGCATGCGATCGGGATATTCTCCACAGCAACCATCTTTGGCATGGTGATCGCCGCCGTTTTTGAAGCAGCCATCTAGAAAAACAAAGTTCAAGAAAGTGTACTACGAAAAACGTAATTTTGAAAGCATAATTAACAACTGTCAAACACCAGTTGTAATTGCGACTCTAAATGTACCAAGCCGATGTGAACTACAGTCTGTCCAACCGCGATTATTATCAAATGACATATTGTACATTTCCGAAGGTGCCAAGGAAGCCACCGAGATATATGTATGTAATCTACATTGAGCGTGACGTGTCCCGGTTTTGAAACGAACCTGCACTTGTGTCCCATGGGTTGAATGTTCCGCCGCCATTCTCCGTTCTAAACTCCTCTTTGGGACAAAATGGCGAATCGGTGATTCCGTTTGCCAAGTCGGCATTGCACTGGGCGGTGACATCAGCAAGACGTTCAGAGAACATTTTGTCACATTTGCACGCGTCGATATTGGGCCCGTCTTTTTAACGTGGTTTTTCAATCTCATTCACCTCACTTTTCACATTTTTTGCGCAAATTATACAAAAGTTCAAAAACATTCCTAAGCACTCAAGCTCGCGGTTTCCATCGTCGTCCTCGTTGAGTAAAACGTCATAGTTGAATAGGGTTTCCTGATTGCCATAGTCAATGTTCAGGCACTTGTAACATTTGTACAACTGCCCGCAGAGCCCATCGATCTGATCACGAGTCTGGCCACCGCCGATCACACCCTTGTCAACGCCCAGAATCCAGCAGTAACAGCCATAATTGGTGAATTTGTCGACAAAATCAGCAACGGAGAAGTCTAAGGCTTCAATCGAATCAATCGAGTTGCGCTGCTCAACGTGGGGTGCTTGGAGAAAAGCGGCCATTGTAGCCAGACCAGCCACCGAGTTTGCGTCGCCATAGTTGTAGCCACGTTCCATGTATCCGGCCAATTGCTCAAGGTAGTTGCCGGAAAGATTGCCTAAGTTAAAATTATATCCAGTTCCTGTTGGTGCTCATATCTCTTACGTTGAATGTCATTGACATTGATTTTACGGGCGCTCGCAGAAATGATAATTGATAGTTGTAGCTTCATACTTTATTTTTTGTGTAACTCAATGATTTTTTGGTTGATGTGTCCAATCCAGCCACGGGTTTATATAGACACGGAAGAAATTACTCGCTTGCAGTTTGCCGTCAAACATAAATATCACGTCGAGATGGAGTTGGCATAGTCGCATCGACGACGGCACCGTTATTGAGTAACTTCTGGGATTCCGATTATGCGGTTAGGATCAGTTAATTCTTGTCGAACGTAAAGTTCAATGTCAGATTCGTTGAGCTTAACGGATAATAATATCGGTTTGTGGTATTACTGCAACGTCGGGTCCGACGGGACCGGTTAAGAGCTAGTGGCAAATTCAAATTAGCGGAACGGGGGAATGCCTAACGCACCTTTTGATCTTTTTATATTTCGTGCGAACTTGACTCATAACGTCCAGTCGACACAATTAGACATGCAAGTCGGGTCATTTTTGATGCTGCGCTTGTTCAGTAGTACATGTGCTAAGTATCCCACGTTTTATAGATAAATCCATCGTGTCGCTCGCTTCGTCCCGATTGTCTAATGCTACAGGAGAAGGAGGATCATATTGTGCCGATAGTAGTTACGGTAGCCTTTCAATGCCGTGTTTTTACGCTAAAACTTCCTAGCAAAAACAACCGCTTGTCAAGTGCGGGTGTACAACAATGCTGCTGTTGCTGTGCTACTCGTGTTTTACTTGGTATTTTAGTTTCGATCAAAGCTTCCAATTAAACGAACGTTTTCTTTTCGTCGTTTTTTGCTAATTCAAGCAAGCGTAATTGATGTTGCAAAACACGAGAATTGGGTCAGATTAATGTCGATCAGTTAGACCCAAAACCGTAGCTGTACATGACACGAGCCATATAGAGTTGAACTACGGAAATGTTTTGCCAAGTTGAGAAAGTAGCAAGTGTGATGCTTAAGCCGGAGATCCACTCTAGTATTCTTTGTTGCCCCTTAGTTAACCGGGCTGGCGTCGGTTCATCATATCTGTTTCTTCACTTGGTTACGCTACAAACGTGCTTAAGTGTTCGTCTTATCTAATCGTTGCTTGTTATAACCCTTGGACACCTCATCACTTCTCCCCGGATAGTACTGATAACCAATCTCAGTGTGCTTTAGTTGTCAGTCTAATTAGTTGCTAGCTTTAAATCAGTCGTTTTTCGTCGAAATCTGACTCATTTTTGTGTCTCGGTCGGCCCCGGCTGTGCAAATGGCATAATAATTATCGAGGTGTAATTGTGGAGTGCCTTTTACGACAAGCTAAATCAAGTATAGTGAGTAATACCCGCCGAGGGGGAGATACACATGTGGAAAAGGCGGCCACCTGGCCATAGGAATAAAACACTTTTTCCTATCACGGGCGCTTATTCGCCGTTTTTACGCACTCAGAGCATGTTGTCATGAAGCTACCGGTTTTAATGGTTCCCACCGTCTGTCAGGTAAAATCGTGTCGTTTTTAATCTTACTAATTTAATTCAATGAAGGCCTTTTGGGGTAACTGGTCTAAATGGACAGAATGCACTGCTCAATGCGGCCCTGATAATATTAGTTCCCGTCAACGTTACTGCATGCAGCATAATGATAAAGAAACGTGTCAAGGCAAAGGTACTGCCAAAATCATTTTTTGAGTTTTCCCTCTAATCAAAACCAAACAGCCTCTCAATTCCGTGTATGCCCACAAGCGCCCGACTGCCCCATTGTTGACTATCGGCTTAATCAGTGTCGCCATCAAAACGATAAGAATGTATTCGGCAACAGATACAACTGGTCTAACGATGACGAGCGCATGAGTAGCAATGGCTGTCAGTTGATTTGTTTCGCCAATAGTGGCAAACATCAGTACTCGACACCGGCTGCTGATGGGACACCATGTACGATTGGATGGAATTCAGATATCGGTTCGAGCACAGTCTTGTCCATTTGTAATGTTTGAACTTGGAATAGATTAAACTTCGAAACCGAATTGAAAGGCTCTGCGTGAATGGCGAGTGTTTAACAATCAACTGTGACGGTATATTGGACAGCTCAAACACAATGAATGATTGTGGCTTTTGTGACGATGACATTTACACTTGTAATGTTAATGCTGGCCGCCGCATCATTGACGATTGTCAGGACCAGGCGATTACGCCTGTGATTCCGCCGGATGCTTATGATTTACTCATGTCCACAGGGTCTCTTCGCCGCTTAACTCGATTACGCTTGAAAAACTAGGTTTTGAGAACCAGTCAAAAGGGTCATTACTCCAGTCAAAGCACAAATCGACCTCGCTTACGGAACACAGTGGTATACGCTGCGGTACACGGTGTCGAAAGACTTGCACACTGAGAAGGAAATTGATGGGCAGCATAAACGCGCATTTCTTCGTTACCAAACGCGAACGCAATCAAATTATCAATTTGTTATGTCAAAGAAACAACTCGGGAGCTCGGTTCAAGTTTTCTGCAGCAGTTTCAACACTGAGCCGGTTGAGATCAAGTGGGAGTATAAAACGCCAACACTCCGCACAGCGCCGAATGTCCATGTTGGCGCCGACGTTCATGTTGGCGACACTTACTTTGACTTTAAAACCTACTATCGACCTATGTTTACCGTTAATAAGCCCGACGATCAGCTGCAGCAACAACCAGAGCAGGTCAAGTATCGCGAAGAAGCGGCCTTTATCCCGCGTGTCATCTCGGTCAACTTCACCACCACCGCTGCCGACAATGCCGCATTACAAGCGGTGAATCCGATTAAAACGCGACTAGACGAGCGACCCGTCTCAATGCGAGAAATGCATCATGGCGAAGGGATTGACCATTTGAGCACTGCAGTGTGTGCACATTCTTACGAGCCTATTTAATCCCTTCCGAACAGACGATATCGAAAGTATCACTGGGAGAAGGATGATCGTGATGTGCCATGTGCCGCAACGTGTGACATGGCCGTCCAATTGTCGAATGTGCACTGTGTTGCGCGTAACGGTACTTACGTCGATTATCGTTTCTGCGATCCAAGGTAATCACCATCAAAATAACGCAGCTGCACTTTTGTTGCGCCACCGCCGCTTTCATTGAAATGTTTGCTCAATCTTAAGACTAAAACCGATGCCCGTCCCCAAAAGTTGCGCCACTTTCGAGTGCGAGCCACGCTGGGAGGTCTCCGAGTGGAGTGTCTGTTCCACTTCGTGTGGTGACGGTGTCCAGACGAGAAACGTTAACTGCTGGAAGATCCTGCGCCCCGGGCTCGATTCGACGCTCTATCACCAAGAGTGTAATGGTCAGGATCGGCCCGTTGATCATCGCACATGCTTCGTCAAACGGTGTCAAGCACAGTGGAACGTGTCATCATGGGGCCAATGCTCAAATGGATGTGGCTCGGCTTCAGTGAGGCGGCGGCATGTGACGTGTCGCGATGCCCAGTGTGAAGGAGCGCGCCCTATTCACCAGGAGGCATGCTCTTTGACATGCGTTTACTCGTGGAAACGCTCTCCATGGTCACAATGCTCGGATCGATGTGGGGGACATTCTACACGTCAGATCACATGCGTCGGCAACAATCGAACGGTACGGTGTACGTTTCTATCGAAATCAATAACGAGACACAGTTTGCATTCACCGTTTTAGGTTCCCGATCGTCATTGTCGCGGACTGAAACGTCCCAAACGCCGTAAACGCTGTGGCCGAAGATGTGCAGCGCAGTGGGAGACGGGCGAGTGGAGCCAGGGCTCATCGAACAGTTCGATTTTATCACTTTTAGCAGTTTTCGACCGCAGCACATTCGATAGAGCCCTGGTATAAGTCATTGTAGTGCCTCTTGTCAAATGGCGGAGCTTATTTACCAAACTCGTGACGTACTCTGCCGTCGCATTGATGATCAGGGCAAGCCAATGATTGCCGATGATCTGTTATGTAGTGTGAACAAGCCACCGGCACAACAGCTATGTCAACTCGAATCATGTCCGGCAGTATGGGCGACGACACCATGGAGCCAGGTTACTATATTCATTCGTAAAGTCGCCTCTGATAATTTTAAAATATGTGTAATTATTGACATGAAAAGAAATTGTAATTCATAGTCTCACTTTGTTCCAGAAAGATCAACAGACACTGTGGCCGAGTGGTTAAGGCGTTGGACTGCTAATCCAATGTGCTCTGCACGCGTGGGTTCGAATCCCATCGGTGTCGTTTTGCTCTTCTTTTTTTCAACGATTTTTTTTAGTGCACCACAACGTGTGATGCGGGCGTCCGTAATCGGAAGATCAGCTGTTTGCTGGGTGATTTAATGGTCAATGAGGGAAGATGCAATATTGTCCACAAACCGAAGCAGACCGAGGTGTGCTACAATGAGCAGTGCACGTACCGCATCAATCATGGTTTGTTAACTTTTTGTTTGCCCACTTACTAAGACTGATTAACGTCGTCAGATTGTAATGACAAACCAAATGTTCAATGCCGGCTGGTTGTTCGGCTTAGACTGTGCAATAATAATTACTACAAGGTAATCGCTCTAAATCACCACCGTAAGTGTTTGTAAATAAACCATTGCCAATAAACAGGACGCCTGCTGCAGTTCCTGCCAACTAGGAAAGCAATAATCCACGAAGTTCACTACCTACATGAAGATAAAGACACCGGCGCTCTCGTCGGCGAGAACGAACGACAACTGAATGTTTAGATTCTCATTAATAAATTACTGAATTTTAAATTGCGTTTTAACCTTTAACTCATTCTAGGGGAGTGAGTGGACAGAACGAGTGAGAGACTTCGACATCGGGTAATGATATCAGCTACTAGTCACATATAGAGAGAGAGGCCAAGCGATAATAGCTTCCGGGCATGTTCTATGACGGTGTGAAGCACCGAAAGCACATCAGAAGTAGAGTTAAAAGATGACCAATAGAGAAAAATGCGAGTGATTAAGGATACAGTACAGCGAAAGTGGCTTCAACTTGGCACGTTAGCCTTGACCAGCTTCTCCATCTACAGTTTCATCCTTTCTCAGCAGCTGAGGCCAGCAACCACAACGCTGAAACGCAGTTTACCCGTTGACGCCTTCGCCAACAGTAGTGAATATAAAAACTTGAGGCGTCTCGTTGACGACCGTGTGCTGCACCAGCGAGATGTGTGCAAAAATGCGCTTCATAAAACCATCACTAAGGACCTCAAAGTACCTGACCTTGTTCGCGAGCGACTTATTGTTGATGAGTCGCGGAAGTTGATCTACTGCCCTATTCCCAAGGCCGGCAGCTCGAATTGGAAACGGATCTTTGTGAAGCTATTGAATCCCGAGTTTGAAGAGACAGAAGACTTGCTAGACATTCGCGGCGTCCATCACATTGAACTACCAACGCTTTCATCATTTTCACCTAGTCAACAGACCCAGTTCTTGAAGACATTTGACAAGTTTGTCTGGGTAAGGCACCCATTCGAACGTATACTATCCGCCTTTCATAATAAACTGGAGCATCCCTTCACCGACGAGTTCCAAATGCGGTATGGGCGGAAGATCGTCAAGAACTTCCGTCCGTACGCTTCAGAGAACTCGCTTGAACATGGCAATGACGTGTCTATTACCGAGTTTATCAAGTATTTAGTCAAGACAGGTTAGTTTTGATGCATTTACACGTCAACTTATGCTTATATTAGACCCGTCAAAATTCAACAATCATTGGATGCGTTACTGGGATCTGTGTGCGCCATGTCACGTGAATTATGACTTCATTGGCACCGCCGAGAACTACGCCGACGAGGCGGCTCTTTTTGTACATCAACACAACATCACCGTGACGTTTCCAGAGCATGAGGCGCGGACCACAATTGCAACAAGTTTAGGCAAGTGGGTTTACACAACCGTTCGATCACAATCGCAGCGCGGATTAGCCCACTTCGGTTGATTCGGTTGCTAACCCACTAATCAGATATACTTGGATCACTATCAGAGAAATACCTCAGAGAATTGTACAAAGTTTACCAAGCAGATTTCATCGTGTTCAACTACACAATTGAAAACTTCATCGACGAGGCACGCAAACATGCCCAGGCTTCATTCTGAGATCGGTGACTTGATGATGGAATTGGTGAAACATTCGAAACTTTTACTTCAAGTGAGACTGAATGCTGCTCAGGTGATGGGATCAAAACGGATTGCCCTGGGACTTGTTCACCGACGCCTAACTGTATTTAAAAACGAAATAAACCTAAAAACTCCCTTCTCTTTACTCGAGTACACAATAATGTCAGGAACGCAGCATCTGACTCACCATTTAGGTGCTCGTAAAATGTAGTAGAGACCTCGCTACGACTAACCTTTTTCGTGTATCATTATAGAGGACTGGAGAATCCGCGTGCCGCCATAAAATTTCCTATTACACTGTGTATATTTAGAGGCTAGATGGGACAGGAATCACCCGAGAGCGTATTTATCGAGTGCAATGCCGCCAATAGCGATCAGCTAACGCTGGCGGTGATTGAGTTGGCACTGGTGACGTTTATGTTTGTCAACGTGTTCTTTCACTTGTGCGCGCGCAACTGGAGTCTGGGCGCGTTGCTTGTTCATGTATCAATGTAAGATCAAACAATTTTACTTTGCCTGTATAAGTTTTGTTTTCATAGTGGCGTCATGGAACTTACGGCAACGATTATGGCAATTTTGTTCTATGTCAGAGATCATAATCAAGAATGGCAAGACAGTATTGGCACACATTCCATTATCATGTATGTTGCCGGCGGCTTGAGTTTCATCAGAGTAAGTAATTAGATACTTTCAATCTTGGTTTGATTCCCTACTTCACATACACGTAGCTCCTATTTGCTTTCATCTCCTGCTGCGTACGAAAAGCGGTCATTGCTGAAGAGAAGGGCTCCTCGTGGGATTTGTTTTGGCCCGTGTTTGAAATGATTGCCTCCGCCGTCTCCACCCTCGCCCTGATCACACTGGCCTTTGTCATGCGACAGTGCCTGACGGAGTAAATGGTGGTATATGGACAATGCTCAATTGCCTGCGAAACACAAGTAAAAACAATCGAGATTATAAAGCTCTCTTGGCCCTGTACAAAAAAGATGAAAAATAAAATTCTACTAACTACATATCAAATCATAATTTTGAAGAGGTTGACAAACCACAATTAAAATCTTTAGCGCCCCATCGTGTCCGTAGTGCAGACAGACAGAGAGAGAGCGAGAGGCACAGTGTGTCCACTTTCTCGGGGCAATTTTGCATTGGGACAAGCCAAAACCGGCTCTCATAGTCATTGTCCTCCTGAGGAGCCTTTACTCTCTCTCTCTCTTCTTTTTCTTACTCTCTCAGTATCACGGGGTAGAGAGAGAGATACGGGCCGTGTGGCTGACGACTAAAGAGGTTGAAAATAACTTTTTGCACTCATTTTTACTTTTTGAATTCCTAATTCAGGGGCAGCCACGCCGCTCTCTTTCTCAGGGGCCTGGTGCAAACACATGCCGCTCTGTGCGACTCCCCTTTTTTGTAATGCGGTATTAGTTAGACTTGATTAAAACGAGAAGAAGTTCGAGTAAAATGACCGCTACAGAGAACAAATACAGAGAAAAATACTAACCACTACGTTTATTTAACATGTAGGATCAAATCGATATTTAGCATGAACACAAGCGGGCTAAATTATTGATATATTTCATTTTCTCAACACGGTTGTGTTTTTCTAAGAATGGGTGTAAAGGTTTCAGGTAGGGGTGAGCCAATAGCCATAATGCTGACCATATGTGTCAGAACAGCCAATTTGTTGAACGTGTAGAGAATTCAGAACGGGAACAGATCGGTAAACGACGCGCGGAATGATTTGGCAGGGATGACCTTCAAGACATTTATATTTCTTATATATCAACTCCACGCCCAAAAATTTGGTTACAGTTATAAAAACAGAGAACAACAAAGGAATGAGGGGTCCAAACTTACTGTCCCAAACTAAGTAATCAGTGTTAAAAACCCCTCAATCAACAGCCTGGCCAAGGCGACCCCACCGATTATACAGACAAAGTATGGTAAAGTGACGGGCAAAAATGAACAGATAAACACACCTGACGCCACAGACCTATATCCAATCACTCAGGTAAAATTGAGCGTCATTTTCTGACTGAAAACGTGATTACACAACAGTACCTCCGAATACCATATGCAAAATCACCCACTGCCAAACTACGTTTCAAGCCACCAGTCACCCTAGACCTATGCCCACAATGTGACAACATCAACGAAAACAAACCAGTTGAGGGCTCGCCAACATTACTTTCTTTGCTGGCGAAATTGTCTCAGTGTTTCTGATCACTTTATTGCGAGTTCTGATTTAAAGCAAATATCTGTCCCCAATCGTTATCAAATGCGCCCTATTTTCTTCAACCAAGCTGGATCAAGGCTCATCCGAAGCCCTACGAGCTGGATGCTTCTGTTCGTGATTATGGCGACAAAGTGACACCCGGCACGCTGCCCGTTCAAAGCGAAGATTGCCTGTTGCTAGACGTTATTATTCCGACCAAGTTGTACTATAATAGCCAGTCAGGGACAACGGTGCGCGATGATAAGTATTGACAAAAGGTGACCAAACCCCCGAAGGGCCCCATTCGTTCGTATCGAGAGCAGTCAAACGGAATTATTGTCACTACTGGCCAAAACCGCGAAACATGTGCGCAGTAGTGTGTGCCTTACTACTACATATAGAATCTTTAGATAGAGCGTTTTTGGCGCCGGTGATGAAATGCATCACGTGTGTGTGTGCTTCTGTTTCGATTTTTGTTCAGTGAGAAGAGCAAAGGGGAGGAAAGGGAGGATGGAGGGAGAGCCCGTACTAAATATTACACCATTATATATCTCACGATAGTCTCGTTTTCTACACACGCACACATTTTAACAGAGTGGGGCATTCCCCTCTATGAAAATGCTCAATATTTGCAGTAAAATAAAATGGTCAAAATCGATTTTTCCGATGACACACACACATACACCACATCTGTATGCCTTTAGACCTTGATACTATACAAGAGTTTTGATCAATTAAAGAAACTCATATTGCCCACCGTTATGAAACAGGCAAAAACTACAACTTAACAAAACTGTCGAAAGACAAACGCAAGGCCGTTCTGTTTTACATTACGGGCAATACATTTAGCGATGGCGCCAATGGCTGGCTTAATCTTGCCCCCGTCGTCAGCAGTCAGGACATTATTGCCGTTACCATCCAATATCGACTGGGCGCACTGGGCTGGATGTCGACACTCAGCGGTAATTTTACGGGCAATTTGGGCATGTACGACGTGAAAATGGCTTTACAATGGGTCCAGGATAATATTGGCTTTTTCGGGGGCGATGCCGATCGTGTGACAATCGTCGGTAGTGGTGCTGGTGCCACTATCGCCCATTTGTTGATGCTCGCCCCGTGTCCAAAGACGCAGAGTGATTACGATGAGATCAAGTGCAAGAAAAGTGAGTATTATTTTCATTGTTTCTTGACTTTACAAATCAAATCGAGGTCTTTTTCAACGCGTTGTGCTTTTATCGGGTACGGCCTTGTCTAACTGGGCGTTTGCGCCCGATCCTCTCACCAAGGCCGAGTACCTAATCAATCAGCTTAACTGTACACAGCCAACGCCGAGCCCGATTTCGACGCTTGACTGTCTTCAAAAAATCGACGACTTTCGCTTATTTCGCGATATGGACATGACGAGCTTCGGCAACGATTTTGCGCCAGTATGGGGACCCGTCATTGACAGTCGCCTTGTCGACCTGCAGCCACTGAAAAATATGATCCGCGGCGAGTACTTGAACTACGAGGTGAGTTGCGTGTTGTGGGAGGATTGTTGAGCTGGTGCAGCATATTGTGACTAAATATGCGGTGGTTAGCTGCAAACAGATTTTGCGAACTTGTAGGAGCATATGTAGCGTTAGTTAAAAGTTCGATTTGGGGCAAAAGTGAAGAAGAAGTGAATTTGACTAGTATGTTTATTATGATGCACAGTGACAGGTTCTCGGGGTCGCTATATCTGTGTGTTCGCAACATAGGAGATGGTTGTGTGCATTTGTGATGATGCTGAAAGATTTATGGTAGTACATTCACTGCATTAGATCGCCTCAAATTAGCCACATGAGCGATCAAGTGGAAAATGGTGCTGACACTGAAAACAGGTTTTTATGTCAAGAACCATCCAAGAACTACAATATCATGCGGCCTAGTAAGCCAAGCGAAGAAGCACCCCATTCATTCGATCCAACTCAACACGGGATAATTATTGTCGCTTCAGGTCTTAATTGGATTCGACGAAGGTGAGGGCGTCAACTACTTGGAACAATTAATTGGCGTGTCCAACACGGGCGACAGTAGCGACAATGCAGTGGCAAGCAAAACAGACTGGGAACAGTCTGTTGCTAAGTTGGTCAATTCAAACTACCGCACTGTGAATGCACGCAACTACATTCAAAAATTTATTCAATTCGAGTATCGAAACTGGACCACGGTTAAATCAAGTCAAATGATAGACACGACGTCGTCATCATCATCACCGCAATCAACCACCCCAACTGTCCCAGTCAACTACAAGTCATATATATTGAAGGTGAGTCGTTTATTTTATCAATCGCAGCAACACAGACTTTTACTTGACAGTTATACTCGGATTTTGCGTGGTCGTCACGATCAATTAAACTGGCCGATTTGCATTCGCAATTGGGATATAAGTAAGTCTTTTGATAGTGTCTTAATGCATGCCTGACGGCTACTTAAAAGGATCTACATGTTCTCGTTTGCCCACGGGCCGGGTCTAATTATTGGCGACGACTACCGCTCACCTAGTACCAGTATTACGTCGCCAACAATGGGATCAAATGCAAACAATGTGCTCTACTTTTTTGGCATTCCCATATTTGATGACAAGAGCGCGGCGATCAAGTCTAATGGCGACAAAAGCTACTCGAAGCTATTCAATGACTATGATCGCATGCTCAGTTTCAGCATGATGACGTACATGGCCAATTTCATTAATACTGGGTTTGCCATGATGTGTGTGGTGGTCGAGTTAAACGCGTTAATTTAAGTGATCCAAATCAATCGATGAAACAACGTGCAACTTACTCATCGAAGACAAATTGCTTTCTCGATATCAAGTGGCCCTTGTACACGCCCGATGGCGCTCAAAGTACCAGTCGCGTTGTCTTTTCTCTTCAGGAGGCGTCGTCGACACGACCAGGCAACTCCGTGTGTCCGGTTAATATGGTACAATCCAATTATCGTCCCAAGTATATGGGCCTGTGGAATGAACTCATCCCTAACCTGATTATTGGATTTGAACAGTTTCCTCATTTCTCGTTCGAAATATTACTATCTTACTTTGCGTCAGTATTGTGGTCCCGCATAAACAACCGCTTCTAGATTTTAACGCTGTCTAATCCATTGAAAGCTTTTACCACCATTGAAGAAGAAGTCAACGACGAAGGACTCGTCGTTCACGGCCGACAGGTAAGCTGAAGTTGTAACGAGTATATTTAATTCTCCTATCAGAACGATGGAAGCAATGACGACGCCAAGCAGCTCGGTTGAACGCAATCAAACAAATGAACGTATTGATGATCCGAAGAAGGAAAAGGATGACGGCATCGGCATTGAAATCACCATTACGCTCACAATTGGACTCCTCCTTTTTATTATTAATGGTGCCGCCTTTCTCAATTTGGCGTGGAAAAAACGAATCGCGCAGAAACAATTTCGTCGAAATTTGGAGGTGAGCCTGAAATCAAGTTTTTGTGTTATATATTTCGCATTCCAGGATCAAATACGTCGACGAATTGAAACGCAACACAAACTCATCAAGGGCCGTAAACCCGGATCAAAAGGAGGTGATGATGCGGTGTCCGGTGGTGGTGGTGTCCGCAACAAAACTGTGGATTCGATTTACACGGAGCAGTTGTCAAATCACTTTCGTTCAAAGGACGGATCGATTGAGCTGAACAAGCTGCACAAGTCAAACAGTATGTTGTGAAATACACAGAGGGACTCTCACACACACAAATTCAGATCCATCGATTGCGACGACGCCAAAATCAGATTTAAAAATAGACTTTGACAAACCAAAAACCGACACCTCAAATAGCGCTAATTATATCAAAGCAACAACAACAACAAACTCAATCAAGCCAAATATAATAAAACATAAAGTGCATGAAAACACGCTGACGACAACGGTGGGGATGGTGGTTGATAATAACAAGAAACCAACACTAACCACGGTATTTTCATTAACTATGAATATAGTAAATCATGATTTTCTAGACTTACCAGTCATCCACCGAATCACCGAGTAGTATCGAATCTGCCGCTACTGTCGTCCCCCGCGAAGAACTTTCAAGTAGTGTGACGGTAACGACTGTCAATCATTCAAATGTCAAAAAACGAAATACTGCTGCCAAGGAACGATGATCTATTCGACTTTCTTTAACGTCTCAAACAAACTTGTAATTATCATCATGCCAAAGCCATACTTTACTAGTGCAACGAAATTGTGAGTCGATTTAAAAAGTAAACTAAAAAAATGCAATATAAATAAATGAACAATAGACTTTGTTTGGCGGTTTTCAATAACTGCAATAGTAAACGGGGATCGGTAAGAAATACATGGTTAGTTTTATTTACAGTTTATATGCGTCAATGAATCCATGGCGTATGTACCAGGTTTAATATATTGAGCCTTTGTTTGATTTTGTTCGAGCCTCGCTGCTAACTGTATGTCAATTTACATGTTAAAATAAGCTTTTGCGACATTGAAGTAACTCGGTGTGGACGTTGGACCACTTTTGAGTGCTCACATCGCATGTGATTGAGTACGACTCAACATTCTTGTCGTGGAAGACAAAACCCTCGCGACACGTAACTTGGCAAACCTCGCGCCCGTTCACCAGCTCACATGCATACTGTAGATCGTGGCGTGGGTCGTGGACCCTTGGCTTGGGACAGATGCGACAGGATCCCAGTTCGCCACTCCATCGATATTGCGTAGACATAGTGCTGTTGGCAGTGTTTAATGGGTGGTTCAGACAACAAGCATGCCATTATCAATCATTCGACACTGTTCCTAGTCTCATAGTACTTTTCACAGGCAATTTTCGATTTGCCTTCTATGTAGCGCGACTCAGCTGGACACTCAAGATGACAAAATTGGCGTGTACAGTTTACTTGGCCAAGGCCGATTTTGGCGCGCAGTGATGGAACTTGTGATGGGCAACGATGGTGCCATGTATGTTTCCATAGCCCCTTACCCTTGTCAACCGTACTTGCGATCTTAAGAAAAACTTACTAACCGACCAATTTAACACTTGACTAACCGTTGAAAGGGGTGCCTGCGTCACCATTAGTCGTTTAGGTGGACACATATGTGTATTGCAGACGCGATGCTCAAAGTTTATCAAACCAAGCTCGAAATGAAGGTTTTCGGGATCAATGCCGTCTGTATCGCACTCCTCCGGCTCACCAGTGCATTTTCGCATTCTTTTCTGATGGCCTGTATCACACGACTCGGTACACAAGGTCCACTTTAAAGGGCAGTTAGAGTTGCTTTTTAACATGCTTGAAATTATCTTACCTTTGTCCATGACGTCCACGTTGGACAGGGTTGAAGCTCACATGCGACTGTATGTGTAGCAAAGCCGTCACATTCACCAAAAGAGGAACATTCTCGAGTTCTTGTCTTCAAACCCATTCCACATGAAACATCACATGGCGACCAAGATTCCCAAGTATTCCAAGAATAGGTAATGGTTGTAGTGGTTGTTGTAGTTGTGCTGGTAGTCGTTGTACTTGTGGTTGTAGTAGTCGTTGTCGTCGATGTTGTAGTTGTAGTGGTGGTAGTAGTTGTAGTGGTGGTTGTTGTAGTAG
>SCLD01023149.1:0-18168 GCA_004367895.1 Oikopleura longicauda
AATTATGAGAATTATGAGGATCTTTTGGAAATTGAACTTTATTTGAATGACGTCATAACCGGTCAAGATGACGTCAGCACACCCCAGTTTTCAATGGAATTCAAGATCTTGGGCTTATCTTTGAGATGCAAAAATTGAGATGCAAAAATTTTTTTTGATTGGACCAACCAGCTGCTTGCTAATTTTATTAATAGACACCCTACTTTTCAAACTTCAAAGTCGAAAATTCCACATCACGTAATTAAATACACGAAATTTTTTTTGTGAACACTCAGTAGACTACGCTGAATCCGATGGTAAAGTCAGATTTGTAGGGTTGTGTGATTGTACAACCCCGGATTTATCTTTTTTCACCGCCAAACGGGACGCAACCAAAATTATTGTGAAATTTACCGTTAAATTATATGAGGACTATGTCAACCTGTCTAAGTTTGGAGTCAGATACGTCACTGCACATTGGTTTTATACATTTAGCATTGCTTAAAGACTCGCCAACAGATTTCTTGAAAAATGCGTTGAAAACAACCTATTATAAATCAGATGTTTTCGAAGAGTGTATTCTGGGCAGCGCTGATGATCGAGCCAAGAGTAATATCTTCAATTACATTTTAAGACAAATTGACTTTGAATTTGATACGAAGGAGGGTCTCATTCAGGCCTACATAAAAAGTAAAATTAAATAGAAAATTATCAAAATTCTCTGAAATGACGCCCTCTTTATTGCATATTCGAAAAGTAGTTCTCCTCTTTTTCGTCTTACTGAGCAGAATATGTTATTTTATTCCGTTATACTTTTAACTCTTACGTTCCTGAGAGATACATTTTGAGACAAAACAGTCCGCATCAAGCTTCATTCAAACTGTTCATCAGTATTATGAACATGTCGAATCACAAGAAAGTTTTGAGTTTATAAAAATGTCAAGTTTGGTGATGGATGACGAAGAATTTAAGTTCGCTTTCAGAAGGGGTTTCATTGAAACCGTTTCGTGGTGATGCAGATTCGATTTTCAAAAATGAAAACCCACGTAAGTCAAAATCACTTCACATGCGTAAACATTATTTTGGGTGTTATTGGATTAAGGATAGTGTGAATTAACTTTCTTCGCTAGCTTATTCAAACTCTGTACTCTACACTCTATGGTCCATAGACTATTGTGTACTGTCTAGGCAAATTAAGTGCACCATGGTGTACTACACTTTGTACTATGCTGTTGACTTCAATTTGTTTTCCGCTGTAATAAAGTATTAGTCATGAAGAAATGGAAGAATTGTCTGCATTGAAGCTCTTCAATGAATGTATATGTCATGTTAATATTTTAAACTCAAGCCCAGAAAACAGTCAAACCGAAATTCCGCTGAGTCAAAGTGATTTTGAAGAAATTATTATAGCTTTCAGCACATCACAATTGAAGTTTCAGCTAATTCTATTTTACATTTTATGCAGATCAGGTCAATCAGTATCAAGCAAAGTTATGCAATGTTGGATAGGACAATTTATTGCTAAGGCGGGGTTTAAAACTAGGCTCTAGATAAGGGTGAGGATATGTTCCCAAAATAAGTTATTCGAGAGTTTTCTGGCGACAGCGTCACCGATTTGAAAACCTTCGCAGCCTATCGAAGAATATTTACAAAATAATTGCATTTTTCTTGCCATTCTTTATTCAGATACGCCAGGACCAGTGTTAATAAATTAATAACCCGAAAAAAAACCCAACAAGTTTTTTGACCTTAGATTCAAAGACGTCAATAAATACTGAACTAGGCCTGCAAGTGACGTCCCTTAACTCAAAAGGACTAAAAATTTATCCTAAAATCACCCGGTTAGCGCCGGTAATGCTTGTGATAACCTATCATCCACAAGTACTTTACCTAACACATTTAAAAGCAAATATAAAATCAAGAGTGCTCGTTAAAACAGCATTGTCACCAGATACAAAGATACCATCGGATGGATTAACATCAAAAATATTTTTTGAAATGGCAAAATATGAAATTGAATTCTTGGATGTTTTAAACGAAATGAATTTAGATCAAGATGATTTAGAAAAAGTTTTAAAATAAATGACGGTGCTTTTCATAAACTTCAGCCCGTCAGGTTTTAGTGAAACCGTTTCACCAGTCGTCAATGAACATTATTCCAAATTGGATATTATATCAATTTGAAAACTTTTGGTGAGCACACATTTCAAAAATGCTGATTGAAAGATTGATATTGATGGTTGAACCAAAACAAGAGTTTGATTCGAAAGATTTAGCGTATTTGAATTCCTTTATCTTATTCACCGAAAAGAAACTTAAACGAAAAATGAAAATTGATGAAATATTGGCCTTGAAACTCGTTGATTTCATTATTCAAGGACTGTTTTATGGCGAGATAGCTATTTTTTAAAAATAGGATCCCCTCGATTATGACTCTCGGATTTATGGTTCTCAAGGGTGTACCCGGCGATTTTGACCAAAACATGCCCTCCTTTTCGGGTACAGCCTTAATAAGAACTTCTTAGGCTGAACTCACATGTTAACAAACTTCATTCTTTCTGTCCATATTACAACACCCTTAATTCACAGGCTATAAAACTATTAAAGCGAATAAGCTAGAGATATCTCAGATTCATTTTCTCAATTTGATATTAATTCGGAACGAAGGAATCAAATCTAAAATACAGGAAGACGAAAATTTTGGCACGAAATTACAAGCACTATTAATACGAATAACTGGATCAGATCAACTAAATGAAATTTTAAAATTGTTGACATTACTTCCAATTTACTCAGGTGAATTTTCAAATGCTTGTTGACTATATCATATAGTCTATATCATATAGACTATATGACATATAGACGGATTGTCTATATCATATAATAATTGTCTATTATCAGATAATAAAACGATAAGCCCCAATCCAGTTTGGCGACTGAGAATACCTTGTGGTGATCTTATAAAACTATCACGAGCAGTCAAGTGTGAGATATTTGTAGCGTTCATATCTGCAACAGGATTTGATCACGTTAATATAAAACTACCAAAAGATTTTCAAATTGCGAAGAATATTCTTTTCGCATTAACTCTACGGAAAAACTGTCCAATGGTTCAACAATCTACGAAACGTGTTCGATCTTTCCTGAAACTTATGAACCGAAAACGAGTAAGGTCACCGGCGAAATAAGCGACTGCAATTTCTTTTGTTAAAAACAGATCATAAATAAAAAAATTCAATTGCTTGACTTCCATGTTTTCTTTGAATATTGCTTTTATAGAGTTATCAAAAGTTTAATGCCCAAATGTTTGGGACAGAAATTCTGTAACGAGTATCTTAGAGAAAATACTATGACCTCTAATGTCTCAAATGTTGCTCAAATGTGTATCAATGAACAGATTTTGATCTCAAGATCGGAAAATATTTTTGGACAAGCGGACTGGGTAGTTTTTGGTTGTATACTAAGGCAGATTTTCATATGGTTGCTCAGAAGTTCCTTACTCATTGAGACTAACTTAAGTTTTGATTCGCTCCGGGGCTTATGATTAGCAACTAATCTGCGAGCATCCTAAGGAAAACCTGTTCAGTATATCTGCAATTATCGGAGTATTTTGGGCATGGCGAGATAGAAACAAGTCGACTGAAGAGTATATGCTTGGAGGGGGAAACGTGAACTTTATTCCGATCGCAATGTCACTTGCAACGACTTTTTTCTCGGCGATCGCTGTTCTTGGAATACCAGCCGAGTTTTATATTTATGGCACCATGTATACATACTTTCTTGTACCGTATTTGATTTGTACTATCTTGAGTGCAGAAGTCTTTGGGCCAATTTATATGGACATGAAACTGACGTCCACTTATGAGTACTTAGAGGTGCGAGTTTTGAACCAATTGAGGCTAAACCATAGTTAAGGCTCGATTCCATAAATCTGTGAAGCTGATGGCGACACTAACATACGTTTGTCAGAATATAATTTATGTTGGAATGGCTATATTTAGGGTGAATTCTTTGTCGGTTAATGTTTCATGATTCTGAGAAAACTATTCATTTTATAGAATCTCAGGGCCTAAGCCTTAGCCTAAGGCCCTTAGGTCATTAGAGCATCTCGACTCTAGAATTCATCGTGATATAAAACGCTCCATCATTGGCACTGGAAACTGTTACTGGTTTAGACAAATGGACTTCAGTATGGCTAACTGGATCAGTTTGTATTTTTTATACAACATTAGGTGGCTTAAAAGCTGTTGTTTGGACTGATACCTTGCAACTGACTGTGATGCTTACGGGTTTCTTGGGCGTGATTATTATTGGGGTGCAAGACGAAACCTTTTTTGCAGGAGGTTTTTCTAAGGATAGGGCTATGAAGATTATCAAAGCTTATGCTAATTAATGGGAATAAAGGAAATTAATATCAGGACTTGCTCACATAAGAGAGAAAGAGGAGGACAACTCTTCGAATATACAATATAGAGGGCGCCATTCAGCTAATCCTGATATTAATTAACTTTATTGTATTTATAAACTGACCTTTGATTACAACGATTTTACCTCGTGATTCGAGTCGTGAACCTAAAAAGACGCAAGAATTATATCGTCTTGGAGGGAGAAACGTATGGAACGAATTCATGATCGATCCTCGTTATAGACATACATTTTGGTCAATATTATTTGGTGGTGTATTTGGTAATTGGGGTAATTGTTGGTGCTCACATCAGTCAATGGTACAAAGAATGCTTGCATGCCGAAATAAAACTGATATGAAATATTCATTATATGTTGCCTTAATTTTTATTTCTGGTATAATTGTTTTGTCTGGTCTGACTGGGATGGTGGTTAACAAGAAGGGTTTTCAAATGGATTTTCATACGTTATTTTCAATTTGAAACTCTCACCAAGTTTTATCTCTGCTGTGATCCATTGACTGCCGATTGGGTCGAGTCTTCAGATCAAATGGTGCCGTACTTGGCCTTAGACTTATTTCAAAATTTACCTGGTCTATCAGGACTTTACATTGCCGGAGCATACTGTGGTGCTCTCAGCACTGTGTCCTCTGGGATCAATAGCATGTCTACTGTTATTGTCACGGATTTTCTAAGACCGATATTGCAGGAAAAGAAAACAGAACGATTTTATCTATTGACAGCGAGAATTTTATCAGTATTTCTTGGTCTTTCAAGCATCGCATTTGCTTATATGTATGTTGGTTAAGAATATATATTTATTTCAATAGTTTTGTACGTTATGAAAACCATATTGATAACCATTACAAGCGCCTCAACACTTGGTGGCATCTTGGAAGCCTCTCTTAGGTGGGAGTTTAATTTTATGCTTGTTAGAAGGGAACCAATCAAAGAGTTTGCTCAGAGTTTCACTTTGAAAATCATTTAAGTATAAGTAATATAATTGGTGGTTCAAACTTTGCTCTTTTTTGTCTTGCATTGCTGAATCCATGGGCAAATCGATGGGGAGCTCATGCTGGTTTCCTTACTGGTCTTGGATCATCGGTATGGATATATGTTGGTTCAAAAACGTTTCCGCCTCCAGTTGAATTTACCAAACGACTTCCGACAGAAGTTATCGGTTGCCAAAATCTTACTCTGAGTCAACCTGAAGACATACTTGTCAATGATCCACCAGAAATAGCAAATTTGTACTGGATATCTTACATGTATCTTGGTACTTTTGGCTTCATCATCTGTATCACAGTTGGTTCCTTGGTCTCGATTCTCACAGGTTAGATTAATTCGAGCGATATTTTGATCGTCTTCCGTTCTAGTTCGTTTCATATTATTATTCAGGTGTTCAAAATCCACAAGAAATACCAAAGCAACTTGTGTTACCCATTATTGGAAAATATTTTTTCAAAACTGAGAAAAATAACAAAATTGCTGAAACAACATCGTTGTAGACTAAAAAATGATTTTAGACTTTTGGTTTCCTTATTCAATAAAAAACTTTAGATTTTGATGAATATGCATATTTGAGAAATTCTCATTATGTCACTTGCGGTTTGCACTTTCCCTTTAGGATATGAATTGACAGATTTATTGTTAAGCTTACACAACGTATCAAAGCTAATAAAGTATAACAATTATACGGAAGTAAATTCCAAGCGGTGGAATACAGTAATGTTTACTAAGAATACCACGAAGTAATTTGTAGTCGACCTTGAAATTCAATAACTTGAATTCAATAACTGCTCGCTTCTCTCCCTTATAAAAAATCTATGTTCAAGAGGGTTTGACCGTATGAGTATAAATTCATCGTTGAGACTTGCGGCTGTTGAATGTATTGATTGGATAACACAAATGTGATCTCTCAAAGCCCTTTATAGTTCATAACTTGAATAGAAATAGAGGTTGTTTTGACAAAAAAACTCTTTAACTGCAGGCAATAAGTCCTCTAGACTAACCGTTAAATACTACAAAGCGTCTGCTTCCATTGAATAATTCTTAATACGAGTTTCCTGTTTACTAAAGTCTGAATGCGCTGAATTTTGACATCAATTGGCCACTAACGATTTACAAATAGCTACAACATTTGACATTTTCTGAAGGAAATGCATTGCAGAACTTTGTGAAAACTATTTCAAGAGATTATATATAGATATGCAACCACCCAGGAGACCAAATGCTTATCGAAACTGCGTAAAATGGCCGATATGTACAGGTTTATAAATTATGGTATTAATTTACTTAACTTATGGTTTGGTCAGACTTCCCAGAAAAATTTAAATTGTATAAATCGTATAAGACACCAGAACCTCCGGCTATATTGTATTTTATTATGTTGTTGGACTTTCGCTTATGGTTGTTGGGTTGCAGAATATTGTGAGCTTCAAACCAACAGAAGATGATAAAGATTCCAAAGCTGGTGGAGGAGGGGGAAACTATCCACCAGCTCCATGTGATTATAATGAAACACTTATCTGGTGTGTTAATCAAGTTTACGAAGCAGCAGAATGCGTCTGGCTTTCCACTTTGGACATCATTTCATTGGGAATGATGTTTTACCTTTTCAAGCGTCGCATTGATTACACGGGTATTATAACTTTCTCATCAATATAACGATGATCCGGGATGTTGTGTGTCCGAACATATACCCGTTCTCATGCATATATTGTTATAAACTTTATTTCAGATTCTCTTCATAAACACGGCGTGAATCCTTTTAAACTCAAAGTCTTATCATCATTAAGCCAGGATTTCAAGAAAGTTCAGGTTCTTACCAGGTACATGAACGATCAGTTATATTTATGAATGGCCAGTTGTCATTATAAAATCCTTGAAAAGTATTGGAACGCTTGTTCATTGTTGCATTTGTATTTGGATGATTTGTGCATCGAAATCATTCAAAGCAGCAAATCCAGACGCTCTCATGTGGCTTATCATTTTCAACAACCTTTTTGACTTATTATTTTATGTCGGTTTAGTTTTATTTATTCATGTTATGAATAGGAAATTGAATTAAAACTGAATATTTCAGAAATGCGATATTTAAGAGCAAAAATTTGAATGACCTCCAGCTGTATAAACCTTGACCTTTAAGAAAAATTACTTTACCGTTCTATTAAGTGAGGCTTATTTAGTTCATCAATTAAACTAGTTATACTGTATAACTTAAACTATATAACTTATACGGTATATACTATAAGGTATATACTTTAACAATCCTGGATCCTAAATAAAACTCTTAATTCCTTCAAAAGAGAAACTATGACAGAAACAATGGTGGTGCGGACTTTTATGGCTACAATACTAGCTACCATTGTTTCCCACTGGATATTTTTATTTCTTGGTAGTGACATAAACAATTGTCATTTATGGTTCGATGATAAAGAAGACAATTTGCTGTATGATGTTATTAATACAATAGAATCTATTGCAGTGATAACTGCAACTGAAGGCACGATTTTTATTTTTGAATGGTACTATGTTCTTTGGCTTGGAATTCACATGACACAATTACAAAAACTGAATATTAAATTCAACATGAGAAAAGTTAGTGACGAGGAAAGGTCAAAACCTGAACGTACAGTCAATAACGGGACTGAAAATAGACCGGAAGTAATTTGAAGACCATAAAAAGGGACGTATGACAAGAGGAGAGACTATACGAGAGGATTACCGACCTAGCCAAGCCTCCGCAAAAGTCAGATTCACATTGACAGGTGATGGAGATCTATTTCCTGAGATGTTGGAAAGTTCAGAAGAGGAAGATATAGAAATAAAAGACGTGAAAAGCATCACCAAGAAGGGTTTTCATACTACTGAATCAGTAGTACTGATCACTGGCTGGCTTTATTCTCTGCAACTAGACAGACTCCTAGCCTATCAGACAATCAGAAGTTTGATTTGGAAGCCCATTTAAGAAAAACTCATATAGCAAGAATCAGTCATATGGAAAACAAAGACATTCAGTTCGATTCAAATCTGACACTAAAGAGCCATCTAGTGAGGAAGAAGATCTTGAAACAGACTTTCTTGATACTCCAACTCAAAGAAGATCACATAACAAAGATGAAATCAATCGTAGAAGTTGGCTGAGGTAAACATAGTGTAGTCCATACCGTTGGGACCATACCGAAATCATTAGAAAATTTTTATATTTTTTATCCTGAAACATAATTAAGACTTTATCCAATTGGGTAAGACGATATATTCTCATGTCAGCTTTTCTTTATGAATCATTTTGTATGACTCATGAGTTGAAAGTTCCATTCAAAAATGAAATTATTCAAGATAAATAGTTTCATAATTACAGATTATGAAAATATTGCATAGAATAAATGTTGAACTTTTCGATGTCCCCGGTGAACTATTCGAATAAGTATTTAAATGCTTATTATGCTTTATTTCTCAACTAAAAAGGGACCCAAATCCTTAGTGGGTTGCGTCATCCCGATGATCGACGTCAGACGACTCGTCACTATACTGCCCGCAGCGGAACTCAGACCAAATGGCTACCGGGAAGACGCACCCCACCTTAAAGATCATTCATACTGAACATAAAACAATATGTTAAATTCGTCATTCCTTGTTATGACGTTATTAATAAGCTATAATAGGTTTTCATAATTTATGAAAAAGAAAGTCATGCTGCATGACTCATGCTGTTTTTTCGTTAAATAAGAAAAACTTATCCGCTTAAAAATTGGTTTTCAGGATTTTTAAGTTTTTTATTACTTTCAACTTTCAGTTTTTATTGATACTAAAGCCATCAATAAATTATAGACATTTAAATTCCATTCATGTTCTCGAAAAATTAAATCTATCTACAATTTCTTAATATTGGGGTTTTGAAAAAGAGTCAGCATTTATATTCAGCACAGATTCGGACGATATAGAATCGTTGTGGGAGAATGATGTGAAAGAAAAGGACCAGGCCAAAGCATTAGCAAGACTTACATTGTCACTGCCGAAAGAAAAACGCACACCAAAACCACAAAAACCGATTTTACAAGTATCAAAACCGGAGGAGGATTCTGACTATTTCGAAAAGCCTGTCACATTGGTCATGAAATCGCCAAAGGATCGATAACAGAAATAAATACACTTCTACATTTATAAAATTTTAAGAATAAACGCCTTTTTGGAATCAATTTAAGCCAAACAAAAAAGGTTTTGAATCACGGAATACAATGATGTCAATGGCCTCAATGCAATCGGAAAAAATTCGAGTCATGGATGGAAAAGATGCGGTTGAATTTGGAGCATATGATAATACTGGTGCTAAAAAAACTTATGTTTTTAATGGTCAGACAGTTGAGGAGACCTATGCTGGACCTGGTAAGAAACTTCATATTTGTAGAGCCTCAATCATTTAGACTCAATGACCTCATTAATAATTTCAGGTACATCTGCCGAAATGACATCGGTTATTCATCTGGCGTGTATTTTATTTCAATTGGCACGTTTTATAGCGTTGGTTGTCACGTCGGTTAAACCCACCTTACTTGCAACTTATACCAGTATGTAACCCCTATATTGTAAGGTCAAATCAGTTAATTTACTTTACGTACGTAGCACTGGCATTTGAAGTTATCAACGAAATATTTTATTTGGTTGCCGCTTACATGATTTATGATATTTGCCAGAAAAATCCCCGGAGGATAAAAACTTTGAAATTCGACGAAGAAGATTATCTTATCAATGGAATCATATGGGGACCGATTATAAACGATCTCTCAGATTTGATTGTTGGAATCACTTTTTTGGCAATGGGTTCAATAGATGGACCAAAACATGAACACATTGACATATGTTTGCATGATATTGGTATCCCAAATGCTGGTGATCGAGACATCCAAACGATGGCCGGTGTATTGATAGTACAAAGGTAAATTCTCAAGTAGAATAAAAATTAAACTATAATTTGTATCTATTCCACGACTTCAGTTTCGAAATCACAGCACCTAAAAAAGTTAGTTTTGCAATTTTTATGGCTCTGAGATGCGTTTAAAGATTCCGAAAGTTACCGTTTCTGAAAGTTACCGTTTATTATAGGGTCAAAGTTACCGTTGCTAGAAAGTTACCGTTTTTTGTGGGATAAAGTTACCGTTTTTGAGGCATAAAGCTTCCGTTTTAGGTATAAAGTTACCGTTTTGCCATAATGAGAATGAAAAACGGTAACTTTATCCAGGTCAAAGTTACCGTTTGTTGGTATAAATTTACCGTTTTTTAGGCATAAAGTTACCGTTTCTGTTTCAGAAAGTTACCGTTTGTGTCAAAAACTTACCGTTTGGCTTAAAGTTGCCGTTTGTTGGGGTATAAAGTTACCGTTTCGTCAGAAAGTTACCGTTTGTTAGGTATAAAGTTACCGTTTCGTCATAAAGTTACCGTTTTAGGTATTAAGTTACCGTTTGTCAGGCATAAAGTTACCGTTTTTGTGTCAGGACGTTACCGTTTTTGTCAGAAATTTACCGTTTCGGTTCAAGTTAAAATTTGTTTGGTATAAAATTACCGTTTTTAAGGTAGAAAGTTACCGTTTTTATCAAAAACTGAAGAACGGGATACGTGGAATTGAAAAGTTTTAAGTTGGAAAGTCTGCAGTTGAAAAGTTTCTTTTTTAAGTTGGAAATAACCGAGCAAAGTTGGAAAATCTCTTCTTAAATTGTAACGTTTCGCTGAAGTTTCGATTTGGTTTAGCGGGATTTTTTAAGACACTCTGACCCCAATTTGAGCCTAACCCCATTTGCACTCTAACCCAAATTTCAGCCTTACCCTAATTGCACTCTAACTTAAATTGCACCCTAACCCCAATTACACCCTAACCCCAATTGCACCCTTACCCAAATTGCACCATAACCCCAATTGCACCCTAACCCCAATTGCTCTCTTACCCAAATTGCACCCTAACCCCAATTTCACCCTAACCCAAATTGAACCCTTACCCTAATTGCACCCTAACCCAAATTGGACCCTTACCCTAATTACACCCCAACCTAAATTTGACCCTAACCCAAATTTGACCCTAACCCCAATTGCACCCTTACCCAAGTTGCACCCTTACCCCAATTGCACCCCAACCCTAATAACGAACTGGCCCTTACCCTTTTTAAGAATTAACTCTTATCGTAACTAGAAACTGACCCTTACCCTAAAAGGTAATTTTGACAAATAAAAACGGTTACACAAAGGGCGCCTTATGCCTTCGAAATCATTTAATTCATCGAAACGGTAACTTTCTTCCATAAACGGTAACTTTGACAAATAAAAACGGTAATTTTATCCCACAAAACGGTAACTTTATCCAACAAACGACCAGTTACTGTCTTTAAAATCACGAAATTCATCGAAACGGTAACTTTCTACCAAAAACGGTAACTTTCTACCAAAAACGGTAACTTTCTACCAAAAACGGTAACTTTATCCAACAAAACGGTAACTTTATCCCATTGAAATTATGAAATTTCTAGAAACGGTAACTTTATCTTATAAACGGTAACTTTATACTAGTGAATAAACGGTAACTTTCTCCCTAAACGGTAACTTTTTGGCAATAAACGGTAACTTTCTCCCAAAAACGGCAACTTTCTCCCACCAACGGTAACTTTCTACCTCAAAAACGGCAACTTTCAACCAAAACGGTAACTTTCGGAAACGGTAACTTTATACCCAAAAAACGATAACTTTATACCACAAAAACGGTAACTTTCAACCAAAACGGTAACTTTATCTTCGCCCCATTATGTTCATTTCTTTCGTTTCTCAGCGGAAGTGATACATGTAAATTTATTTAGCAAGCATATAAAAAAGCGGTGAATTTGAAAAGTCACGCGTTATTGACAATAAATTATTGTCAAATCACACTGTGATCATATCACACCACGATATACTCTGGTCACACCCTTAATCCTTGTCTTCTCGGTGAGACATTTCAAACAAATGACCTCTGAGCGTTGACCCCACCATTGACGCTTATTTTGACACTTGCAGGATTTATAAATCAAAACGATTTCATATTTTCAACAATATTCAGAGAATTTTTCCAAATAATTCAAAAATTAAATAAACATTGAAATTCAATGATTAAGTATGATTATGTTGAGGCAGTGAATTTAGTTACACACGACGGTTATGAGTGTGGGCTTTATTCTATGCTCGGAACATTTCCATAGCAAACACCATGAGATTGCACTCCTGTTCTCATTTCGGCCATCACGGTCTGATGATAGGGGTCACGAGGGTTCCGGAGTCCTGAATCAGGACGTGTATAAGTCTATAGTTGAACGTTATTCCTTAGGTTCTGATAATGTAACGTTTGTCATATTCCATGTATTAGTATCCATGTTATAAATCTCACACGAATCTTTTTTTTAAGTTCTAAAAATTTATGACCCAAGAATAACGTAATGAAATTATTAATTTTTTTCAAAATTTTTCCTAAAATTCCAACTTTGAATTCATTAAAGAAAATTCTATGTCGTGCATTATCAATCCATTCATTTGTGCTTTTCACTTGATTCTTCAAGCCAGTCCTTAATTCATCGTTACCGAATCGGTTTATAACTCAGTGTTAATATTACTAAGTTTCTTTACTCACCCCCAACCTTTTCCATTTCGAGCCCATAGTTTTCGTGTTATCTCATTTTTGTCTAAACCAGAATAATGTTCCGGGAATCGTGTCAAAAAATCATTTCCAGTTCGATAAATTGTGAATCCATAAGCCTTCAAATAAGCTTTATCATTTAATCAATATTGATAAATGGTTACCTGTTCGGTATCCGGATTAATTTCACCGGAAGTTGCTCCGCCACAACTCCAAATATCTCCACCGTTGATAATGCCAGAAACATGGCCAGTTCTGGGAAAAACCATTTCCCCTTTTTCGACCCACTTTCGGGTCCATTTGTAGCCAACTTCAACATCACCATCCCAAACCCATTCGAGTCTTTTAAGCTTTCATTATCATTCTTAACCCTGTGCCCCAAAAGCTATGGGTCGTACTCAGATTTGTTTGATGAAATCAGACCTTAGAGTATTTGGTAGGATAGGAATCGTTTGACCGCCAATAAGCCACGCGTATCGCTTCCAAACCAGTGATTGCATACCACTCCAGAACATATATTTAGGTGCGGGTCTTTTATGACGTCATCAATAGACTTATGAACACTGACATTATGAATTATGAAGTCATGATTTATGATACACCGTCATGAAATGGCAATGATTAGTTATTGACACGTCCATATCGGGTAATAAATCGCAAACTTTATGTTCGAGCGAGATTTTTCGTTCTTCTGGACATTTCGTAACATTTGATAAGGCATTGGATGAATTAGACACATTTGTCACATTAACAGATGGCTCCTCTAAAATTGGCGTGATAAAAATAATGTACACTATATAACGAGAATTGGTTAGGATCTCATTGCCGGGGGTTTTCTGACAAAAATTTTATTTAAAATATTGATGATAGGATTTTCACTATCTGAGTTCTCCACCCAAAGTACTCGCAAAACATCGCAATACATAGAAATCAATGTCGCTGTCAGATTACCTATACCAAGATTTTTTCTTCGTTCCCTTTCTTCTTCGGTTGCCATCTTCACCGACTCTTCATAAAGAATTTTCTCACGTTCTTTGTCAGATTTAAAAACGTGATATAGCTGATGGCCCATCAGTGACGGGTAAAGGTTTGAGTTGGACCATAAAAGGTCGGACACACGTGTCTGATAGTTGTCCTAGTCCCAAGTTGGGCTCCCAACCCGAGTCCGAAGTTGATATCCTCATGTCCAAAATTTCTATGAATCTTATCCTGCATTTCCAACTTGAACTGTATCCGTGTTAATTCCTCCTTTTAACCAGCTCACACCATGATGTAAACATTTTGTTTTTTTTTGTTCGAACCGCTTAGTACCACTTACCACGACTACTACCATCTGGTTTACCACTTCATAAACATAATCCGGTTTACCAAATCAACAAGCTATTCGAAACAATAATACTTTCTTCAACTATAATACTTTGTATTTTGAGCATTCCTTGAATAAGAAAGCACCGTTCGGGAAGCTTATGCATAAATTCTTCGTATTCTTTTCCGGGTGCACACAATGACTTCAAAATGAACCGCGTGTGGACAGCCTGAGCACACTCGACTCGCGGTTCTACAATTAGTAACCGTGGACCGTCATGTTCTGGTTTTAACCCGATCCTTTTTGGTCTGGTGTCATATCAGCCAATGGATAATTTGGATTCAGATTGCAATTTGCCAAATGACCGATACATATTGCCAATATTTTGCACTTCATTTTCCAAAATATCACTCCTCTCAAAAATGACCGATGAAATGGAAAGGTTCAGTCTTTCTCTCTATGATTCAATCAAAGAAAAACGAGGTGGTTTAGAAGCCAGTTGTTTCTAGAGCGGATTGGTTCCACAAGAAACTTATTCATTATTCAGTTTAAGTCATCAATATATCAAAATGCTATTTCCTATAAAGTTTCCAAGGAATAGCACCTGATGAAATGGCGCTCTTTCGGTCACCAAAAATTTCGACTCGAAATGAAGTCGTTGACCTAATCACAGGTCAATATTCGTACATCAACATATTGATTGCGGTTAAAAAACACACCATTTGAGAGTCTCCAACACACCAAATTGAGACCATTTGACATGACGAAAGTTTCGAAATCTAAAAATAGGACAAGGTTTCATCTGATAAAGTTTCATCCGTAACTGTACTAAATGAACTGACAAATACCTAAACCATTCAACCGAATTTCTTTCAAGTTTGATTGTGTCGTTTCTATTCGATTTCATTTAAGCTAGGGCATATCCCTAGATGTCTAATGTCGAGAAGGTTACACTCTAGATTTTAATCCTAAGCTTTGATTTTGTATTTTTGCCTTATCCGACTTCTATCCTGTTTACAGACATACAAGTACCTAGACTGTAAAATACACCAATGAAGTCACCTGATGTTCTAACAGATATATCTTACCGAGATTTTTACGTAGCTGGCAAACCTCAAAATGAAGTATTTCTACACGAGTAACCCTGTAAAACCGGAAGTAAACCAAGATTTTGCAAATTCCAAAATGACATGAAACTTCTTGATTACGGTTTGCTGATTCGAGTGAAGGCAGGTCTGAAGGAGGGGTCCAAAATTGATCGAACGCTTCCAAAATAATAATTGAGTCTACAGAAAACTTTATGCCGCATTAGTAAACATTATATGATATGATTTATATCACTTTATCAGAAGCAGGGGTCTGTGGGAGGAGACGAGTCGTCCTGTGACGGTCCTCGTCCTAGCTCGTCTTTGGGACGACTGAGGAGGGAACACAGAATAGAAAAGAACATGGAAAATGAATTGGGAACAGAACACAAAAATAGTATGTTCTCAGAGCTAAAAGTGAATGAGCTGAAATCAATTTCAAGGTGAACCATGTTAAAACTTGTTTCATTTTTCGATTCAAAATGAACGTTAACCAGCTCAAAAAAGTTGAAATTGAAACTTACATGTATGGGATTAAAATTCGAATGTGACTGTATAGTTGCCCAGCTTTTTGAGTCATCAAGGTGACAACTCCTGAAAATTTGATAATATGTAATTATTTTGGTTGAGCCGAATGGACTATCAGGGATGATGTCGGGATTATCGCTGACAGATAATGTTTTGAATGTCGGACAAGTTCATCCCTTTTTAAATCGCCGATTTTATTTCGGCAGTGAAATCGGAGGCGGGGGCATTCCTTTTGATCATCAAGATACTGTCAAAATGACAGTATACAGTTATCTTCTGATTCACTTTAATCCTTATTCGTGTCATCAATGACGCCATTCTGAATTTGTCAACATATCATTCTGTGTTACGTTATTCAATATCATCATCAGACCATCACTACGTCATTATTAACCAACTTAACCCTGGACGATCCCTCCGAACTTTGGGACATTTGATGAAAACAAGCAATTTCTAAAAACATTGAAGGATTATAATTTTAAGTTTTTGACTTATGGCCCATAAGTTATGGGAACGCCCTGACAGTAACTCATGGGAAAACACGGGTGGAACCACAGAAAATATGAGCAGATAATCTGTTAGGGAGAATATTACTTGTGGATGGAATCATGATTCTCGTTTTTAAGGACCACGTGACACACCCTTATTCTCAATAGGATTCCTGTAACTCGAGGCTTTAAGAAAACACTATTTGAACCACGCCAAAGCTTTTTTTACTTTTGTTCAGTTCAGCCATATCACCACGGCAGTATACTTATGGATTTAACTTTAGAATGAAAGGTTTCAAATAAGAAACATCTAACATTGAAGCCTTTTAACCCTTATTGGCAAATCACGGAAATAAAATCCAAAAACTGGGAACTTCACCGAGCGTGTTTTGCGGAAACAAAATCCTGAGTTTTCCATTCCGGTCGATTTCGGACTGTTTGGTGTTCGGACTCTTCGCTCAAGATTAACTGTACGGGGTTTGGTCGAAATTAACTGTTCGGTGTCCGGTCAAAATTGAGTGTTCGGACTTTCACACAAGATAGACTTCTTCGCGCGCTGTTCTACCGGTAACTGTTCACTCGATTAGTTCACCCCTTTGTTCTTCAATTTTTGTAATTTATCGTCCCATACTCCACGGTGAAGCATCATGTCATGACATCGCTAAAGATGAAAAACGTGTTTTGGATTTTGTTTCCGTCAAACACGCTCGGTGATACCAAAATGTTGCCAATAAGAGTTCAAGTTAGAAATTATAAAAAGACTAATTCTCGGTGGGTTACTTCGTAGAATTTGACCAAGTCTTTATAAAGACGCAGTCGAATATATGACGCATCATTTTGACCTATACTAATTTGAACAATTATAATAAGTCAATTTAGATAGCGTTACATAATACAGTTGTCCAACTCAATTAAATTATAACACCTTACCACACCAGGTACTAAAAGTAATTTCCGTGACGTCATTCAACTTAACTTAATGTTAAGATTTCTCATCACTTCAATCAAGTCACTTATCATAGATACCAACTTACTTTATTTATACAAAAGGTATTTATTACTTGTCGTCCAACTGATTATAAACCGAAGTTAAGTTCACCATTTCCAACTGACACATTACCGAACGTCCAACTGCGCTTTCATTCACCGAAAGGTTTGATACTAATAAGTTTATTTTATCAAGAATGAAACGGTTTATTTCAGTGTACATTTATTTATATAAAAGTCGTCTAACTCACAGTCAATCCGTTGACCATTTTAAAGGTAACCTATTACGGATTGAATCCAGTGTAATAAAGTTACTTAAGATCTTTTACGATCGTTGCCATCCAACCACGATCCTTTCGATCACATCGTACAGGTACGATCTTACTGAATAAGTTGTCCTTATCTTATTTTACCTTTAGTGCCAACTTATATCACTCGTCTTGACGTGCTTCCTTTCCAAACTGTACGATCCATAAACGTGATCGGTAAGATATACTTACATGATCTTGAGTTGTCCAACTAATATCTTAATAAAGGTTACAATATACGATAATCAGTCTTATTACTCGCATAAAGTCACACCAGTTCTTTGCTTGACGACCGATGATCTGAAGATACTTTTTACAACACACTCAAAGCTCTGAAACAAAAACTCTCCATTCTAACAAGAGAAAAATATAACATTTGTTAACCAAGCACTTTTTGCATAAATAAAGTGAATTGAGTGATATAAAAACCGATA
>SCLD01023258.1:0-18164 GCA_004367895.1 Oikopleura longicauda
GATCAGCTTTCTTTTGTTGTTGAATAATATAATGAATTTCTGTTCTGAATAAGATATTAAAGACCAGGCCTCAACGGACGGAGTTCATCCGTCCGTCCATCTATAAAAATATTGAAATGAGATGGACGGTCCGAGTTAACATAGCCGTACGCATCCACTCGGACAGGTGGACCGTCAGCGGACGGTCGTCCATGGAGGCCTGGTGAAAACGTTGAGTTAACATAGTGAATCCGGTGATTATTATTCAAAAAACACTTACTTTTTTGTTAAAGAGCCAACAATGTTCTTTGCTGTTGATTCTCCGAAAATTTTCTCATCGAAGAAACCTTCTTCGACCCTTTGTCAGTCAATGCTGCTTGTTTCTGCTGATTGCTGAAATAATAAATGAATGACATACATACCAATCGACTCGCCAGAAGACAAGGATAACGAATATGCCATTAAATTGGAGGTAAAACAACGATGAATAATTTTCGGACCGTTGACTGCATGACATAACTGCGATTTCCAGCTGCTTGCACTTATTTTTTACTGATGATACACATATCAATCAACTCGCCAGAAGACGGAGATTATAGATATGTACTTTCCGAGTCCTAAAAATGCTTCATTTGCCTGAAACCCGAAAATCCGGGATTGAGTACTCTTTGTCAAAATTTAGTATATAACCGAGCACTCATGTCCCAAACGTCATTCCAAAAACTGAAAAAATAAAGAGAAACAAAAGCAAAATTTAAGAGAAATAAAAAAAACGGAGTTATCAAGCAAAGTCAAAAAAAAAACTAAGCAAAGCAAAGGAGTAGAATATACTTATATTGATAGACGAACCAGATCGTGGTTATTTTTTGAAAATTGTATATTCTTCAAAAGATGAAAGTTGGAAAGCGAACCTCAATCGTTGTCGATGAATCACTTTGCGCTTGTTTATTCTTGCTCAATTTGCTTTTTTTCAAGGTGGGGAGTTGTTTTATTTCTAAGAAGTAATACAGGAAAGAAAGGTACAGGAAAGAAGATGAAGGTGGCATATTCGACAGGCATCGTTCCTTTCATCTTGTGTTCTTCTTTTACAATTATTTCTAGATGGAATGGTGATGGTCCATGTTGTGGTTCGTGAGATTCAGACTGCTTCGGAGATAATTTTTCAATCGTTACTATGGATTTGGTGACAGCTGTTCTTTCTGGGCATCGGAGCTTGGAATTGCGACTTTTCGCTGTTTGTCAACCCTCCATCAGGGCCGAACATCGGTTGACTCGGCGTCTGTGTCGTGCCATGGATAAGTGGGAGTCACAGTGGCGTAGGTACTGTATATGTATCTCGGATTTTTTTCCTTTTTATTATAGGATTATCATTTTTGTTCCTCCTTGAGTCACCTTTTTTTAATTAAGGCTATCTGGGATTTATATAGATGATATCAGCACCGTGCCAGGGGCATCTCGTTTAAAGACGATTGCAGCAGATTGCGGTTGGACAATACAGCTGATTGAACGGAACGGGCCCAGATTTATCGACCTGTATTGCTATATTTCTGTCTAATTTTGCAATAAATGAAAACATTGATGGCTATCATTTGCTTGTTTGTCGCATATATATATCGGGGACTTATTGTAGAGTATGCTGTGTAATTGTTCACGTGATGTTGCCATGATGACGTGGCTTAAAGTTTTGACCAAAAACAGCGTAGATTTATTATCCATTTCTCGCTAGGCTTCAGTCTTAGTTTGATTGCTTTATCGTGACTTATACAGGTATTTTATAAACGGATTTTTCTGATCAGTTTTTTGTAGGCATTTCATTATCTTGTTTTGTTTTAGTGGTTTTAATGAAGCTTATTCACCGTATGACTGTAGAAGTGGTGGCAGCAACCACCACGTCTATACCAGCCCTGACTGTGACAACTTCGTTTTACCGTCCGTTTCTGGATGGAGCTTACAAAACCATGATAACCGATCTAATGGCCTCCGGTTGCTTTGACACCTTTATTGGCGATCTCCTTCAAGCAATTCTCTCCAGTGGTTCGTAATTAAATTTTAGTTTATATTTATATTATATTATATTTTATTATCTTGAATTTTTACCAAATTGGTCACAGTACAACCGTTATGTACTTTTTTGTACTTTTTTCCATGTCCAGGCTTAATTTTTGTTTTAAGGAGTTAAAACAACTGGTACTCGTGTTGGCTTACAAACCGAACTGTCTCAATTCAAGACTGAATCAGCTCATTGGAGTATGGTAAATCAGTTTTTGGGGACTCCTGTCCGTGCCCGCTTAACAACCTGTTCCCGTGCCCAATTCTTGGATGTCTATTTTCCCTGATTTTTTGTTCATTTCCATTATGGATCGATGGAAACAAATGACAAAACCAAAAAGAATAAAAATGATAAAAACCGTTTCTAACTTGTTGTTTTATTAACATCGCTAAACTATTGTCCGAATTTTGATGTTGGGTACTCTGTTGTCGTAGTTGTTGAATGATATTAGATATTCTACGGTTAGTATAGTCGTTGATCGTTATGGTGTCTTGTTGCCTTCATTATTGTGACAGTCCGTAAGTCGGACTCAATACCGAATATATGGTTATTAGTCCTAAGTTATATAATCAAATATTATATAATTTGTTAACAGTGACGTAGCTGTCTGGTCTCAAGAAAACGCGTGGGCGGTTTGACGTCCGTCTCCAAGTTATGTAAGTTTGGTCAGCCTCGCGTCACTATCGTGACGTTAGTGCTGATGTCATGGTAAGCATCGTCATATTATTGGCCAACCTAGACTTGGTTGTCTAATGCCCAACTATGGGTTGGGTACGTCTTTCCCATGTGACCTAAGAGTTGGAATAAATTTTATAGACTCTGGTGCCAGAATTTTTGAACGAGAGTTTACTGTAGTAGCCTTGGCTTCAATTTTATTTTTATTCATTTTTGTATTTTCTGCCATTTACGAACGGTGATTATCATACTTTTCCATAACTTTGTTCATTCTAGTATGACCACTCCCGCCATGAGCCTTCAACCATTGTCTGAGAATGAATATTCGGACGGTGAGATTTATGCTCTGGATAGAACGTCTCCTCTTGGTGTCGCAATATATTCTGAAGTGTGGTTGAATGTGTCCGACCGTGATCGACTGTATTGGCTGGGATTGCTGTCCTCATCTCGTGTTCGTTTTGTTGGAACTATTCTGTCCCCTGTACGTCAGCAGATTGAATTAACAATTTGTTTTCACGAACCATATCCCTGTGTAGGAGCACATGCCGTGTTCTGTGTTACTTTAGCGAATTTTTCCCGATTTACATCTTCATCCTGATGAGGGTGCTGATTCGGGACTATATTAACTGTCGAAATCGGTCTTAGAAACAGAGGTATGGCCATAATTTACGCTATTTTAGCTAATGTTGACATCGTGGATTAATACCATTTTTGGTATTATATTGGATTTGGTAATCGCTAGCGCCGTTAATCACGAGAATGGTAATGGTGACCTTGGAAAGCTTGTGTCTAATCTGGCTTTGGTCCATAGTTTGTATGTTAACGTCAAGATGGTGTTACTCCAGCTTAAAAGGCTTTATGGATTGCTGGGATCCTGTAAGTTCCTCGCCAATCTATCGTAGGGGTTTCGGTTGTCTTATGTCCTATATTTTTAAGAACAAATGTCTTATTAAATTTCTTTTAATTTGTTCTTTTTTAGATATTCTACAGTTGTCTCCACCGGTGTTTATTCCACCATTAGATTATGAGGAGCCTTATGCCCTATTTGCTCATCAATGGGTCCAGCGGAATAAAGGTATGGAATTATATTCTAGTAACACTGTGTAATTATATGTTAAGGGTGGTGCACCACCTGTCATCAAGCTTTTGAGCCCTCTGACTTGGTGTTGTCTGGTCCAGCTGATACATATTATCATCTTTTTTGCATTTTGAGCGCTTATGTGCTGCATCTAAGATGCATGGAGGTATTGAATTTTTGTCCCTCGCTGGACTGTAAAACATCTTGTTCAGTCTGGCCGATTGTTTCCTCTTCGCAGAACCGGACAAACCGCCCGACAGATGTTGGAACAAATGATGATGCGCGGCACTCAGTTTAAAATCTGATTTACAGTTTCACAAAGCAGCTTATACTAATTTGGTACCCTTAAGATATGGTATTTTGGTCGACCCGGAAATGTGGGAAACGGTTAGAACGATATCGTCGCCGGCGTCGGCTAGGCCGTCAGATATTATCACGTTCCTGCTCGCCAAGCTCAGTTCCATCTTATGATGGTGATATTGGTCATGTCATGTCTGACTCTGGGGATCCAGTGTTCAATCTCAATTATATGGTTGAACTGTGTTGCAGAAACTGGGTACGATGGACAAGGGAGGTGAATGATCAACGGATAAAGGCATTGGCTACAGTTTCTCGTGCTCCCAGTGCCGCCAACATTGACATGCTGATGTCCTTTGAAATTCTATCTCCACAAATGGAGATGGTAAGTGTATCTAATTATTACGAATCCGGTTCATTATTTTGGAATCCTTTTTTTAACTGACTCAATCGTGTTTTTAAGGTGGAGGTTGGAATGTTGTCGAAATCAATTGAAAATGTTACCCAGTTAGCTGAGGCCTTACATGATGCCGGCGTAAGTTAATGTCATTTTAAGATAGACCTGATGATGACAGTTTTATTCTAGTTGGTTCGGTGGAATCTCGCTAATTGTCGGGAGCGCAAAAAGGCCCTGATGGTGGTGTATCTTGACACTGAAGATGGACCGAATGCCATTCGTCACCTAGAGACTGTAATAACTCTTTTGCGTGATGTAGAGTCCCTGTACCATTCCACCAGCTTGTAGTTGCTGCAATATGTCACTCGTTGGTCCAACTGTCCTAACTATTTAAGTTTTTAGATGGAAGTGTCGCCGTTTTCGCCAAACGTGCAATTTCTGCTACCTTGGACTCGTGTTCGGCATTTGATCGCCGGTTTCGTTTGGGTGGAGTCTTTTATAGATCAGAAGGCCTTGTGGTTATCACTAATGAATGATCCATCCAACTTAACCTCAGTTGTACATATATATCCTGCTTTGGGTGTGCTTGAGTTGGAATATAGTCAGTATATAGATATGTCGTACTTTTTACGTTCTAATAGTACATTTATTGCGATAGCTGATTTTGACAGATTTTTACAAGCTTGCCCTTCTTTTGACGAGATGCGAGGTCTAGATCATCAGGTGTTATAGGATAAGATGAACCTCATTTCTACTGGTGCTGATGATACTACTATCTCCTCTTGTCTGCCTTGTCAGGCTTTTGCTTGGTTTTGCGCCCATTTTTTTATGTACTCTTACCATGACACCCTAATGATGCGACCCTAAACGTGACTTTTGTTTATAGAGCTCCTATTTTTAGACTGATAAAAAATACGCAATCTTGATACTAATGACTGATATTGTCGAGTTGGAACGATATATTGGTGCCCTTGATGCTCGCTTGGATCGCACAGTGCTAATTGCTCAGGTGAGAAAGTGTTTCAATTAATATTGGGCATGTTGAGTCGTTGACCTACAATCCAGTTGACTTTTGTTTTCAGAAATTGCTGGATTTAAACTCCGAGTTGATTGACCGAAATCGTGCTCTGTTCGCTCAACTGAAGACTCATGAGGCTTTATCCGACAGTATACTGACTCTACATCAATCTGGGGGTTTAGTATTGAGAGGGGTTGAAATGGAAAGTCTAATTGCTCGAGTAACTGAGCTGCAATTACTGGCTGAGCCTGATCAATGATAATTCCGTCCCTGAAGCAGACATTACTGTTCCATGTTTTGTTTTGAACTTGAATTTGAAACAGACAAGTCTTTTGTGGACGTGCGAATATCGAATCATATAAAAACTTATTCGTGGTATTTTATTTTAGAGTCTTATGATGAATAATGAAGAAACTCCTTCCCATCTCATTCCGATTGAAATGGCAACTAGCCCGAAAGACTCATTTGCAAATGCTATGTCAGGTTTCTTTTTGTTAGATTGGAGAAGTCCGTTGACCCCAGCGAATGTAAGCATCGAATAACTTAGATGAGGTCGCATTTTACACTCATCTTGTGAGAGCTATTTAGATGTTAAAGTTGCACTTGCCCTATTGGATAGAAAATTTGACCAATTGCCTTTCTTATAAAATGGTTAGTTGATGTTGAAGAGAATGTCTCTAGAATGTTATTAATGAGTCGAAACTGTGTTTGAATTTTACAGTTTGGCGGAGCCAGTTTTTAGAGTTAGTAAATTTAACCAGAACATATTATGTTCATTTTTATATTTATTTTTATATTTATAGAAAGAGGAAGATGAGTTTATGTTGCAATTGCTACTGGCAAAGATGACTGCGTGTAATGATGCCATTCATATGGCGGGCCTGCCAGAAGAATTGTGCAGCAACGTATTACAACGCCACGGAGTGAGTTTTAGTTCTCTTTCTGACCCAGCAAATGATTATTATAACCGCTTGTCATTTTAATTTTTATTTTTACTTTTTATTTCCATTTTAATTTTTATTTTTATTGTTTATTTTTAGTTGATAACTGGTGAAGCATCGGAATGGACTATTTTACATCGTTCCTTGTCTCGGGCACACATTCAGATGCATCAGTATGTCACCCGACAATGGCTAGAAGATGGGCCTGCTATGGATGGGTCCGACGATCGACCAGAGTTTACAATGTTTTTGGATATTTTGCGATTCTATCAAGCTTATCGCATCTTGGAATTACAAATGTCACGATGGTATCCGATACGAGTACAGTTATCTCAACCATTTATCCGCCATTTGGACGATCGTGTACCAAATAAGAACCGAAAATAGTTACTTTATTGGAATGAATGCTAATAGAATGATGCCCTCTGGGCGCAGAATGCCATCGGATTGTATTACTTAACATTACTATTTCCCCTGTGTTACCCCTGGTAAAAAATATAAATGAAAGAAAAAATAAAAGTTAATAAAAAGTAAAAAACCAAATAGTTTCATCAGAGGTTTCCATCAGAGGTTTTTCCTTTTTGAGCACAACGTGAGTTTGAGTCGTGAGGATAGGTCGTCAAGCAAGGCTGAGCATGGGTATTATCAGGTGATTTTTATGACCGAGGTGATGACTAATTAGTCAGTTGATCGGTTGGCCGGTTCAATAAACCCTCGGCTTAGCCTTCTATGACCTCTAGCGTGACCAATTGTTTTTATGAGGGAGTTCCTATATATAGAATTCGGTTTGCTTCACTAGCATTATATTTTATAGTATTATATTTTCATATATAAACGAGAGAGCGTTATCTGATAATCTTTTACTCTTTCACTATTTTGTATAATTCTACCATATCAAGCAGCACCAAAAAGGTACTTATCAATTCGTATCAGATCAGGCTCACCTTGATACGATGATTGCTATCCTGATTACGACAATGTTTCCGATGCTGGTTTTTGGTGATACCACGGCTCATCACTCCAGAACATCTTTAGATGATGTAATAGCTGATATAACGGATGGTCAACGTGAGATAATGTTGATATTGGATCAACACAAAATGTATCGAGACGACCTAGATTATTGGGATACATTGTCCGGTGCGGTTACCATTGGATCCTTATTAATGGTGATCGGTCTGTCTGTTGGGGTAAGCTTGGTATGTTATTGGCTTCGACAACAGTGGGCCTCTATAATGGACAATCTGACCATATCTGTTCGAACGAATCTGTCATCAAGTATTTCCAACAATTATGCTGATACTGTAATGGCCTCGAATGGGTTGCTTACTGAGGACTGTCCTCCAAATTATAGCGACATTGTATAATTGCTGTTTTTTGTTTTATCTGCGATATCCTTGACTTTGGTAATAAATTTAGAGCACATATTAATAGGATTTTTTCTTTTTATTTCATTTTATTGTTTTGTTCGGGGGAAAAGCAAAGTATTTCTCGTCAAACTAATTAGGGGAGTTAATACTCCCATGAAGCAGTGAATTAAGTAGTACAGTGACGTAGGTAATTATGCTTTATTATGAGGCGGTACTAGTCCGAGAGATCACTTTTTCCGCGTGGACCGCGACTCGTGTCGCGGTATTTTGATTTTCTTTTTTAGTCAGCAAACTGGGCTTCCATCTCCGCAGTTCTTCGTTCAAAATAACGATTCATAAAGTAACGTAGTGGTCGATGTTGGCTGTCGAAGTATGGTTCGGTACAAGTCCATCCTTCCCATTTGTTGTGGTACATAAGCATGATTTCTATTGGGTTGTAATCGTCTGTAGCAATCCATTTTTTTGCATGTCGCAAGAAGTACGAACAGGAGTCTTCCAAAATTTGATAAACCGTACGTTTGAACACATTTCGTGGGACGCCAATATTGAGATCCAATAATTGTTTTAGAGCTTGCGGGGTGAATTCGCCCAAACCTTTGGCCAGAAATCTTCGAAGTTCTCTATCGGTATACGTCCGGTGGACCACCATAGCCCAGTTTTGGTGATTCGTATTTCGGAGATTAATACCAGGAAAAAGTTATATGTTTTTTTGTTTTTTAGTGAATTGTGAACCAGTTCACTTGAATTCTGCGTTGTGTATATTGTTGTTCGCAAAATTGGTTTATATTCAACTAAGGAGATGGGATTATAGTGCCTCTCTCGACCAATGTTTGTTAGGTTGACCGGAAACAGCGGGTGACAACTGTTTATGAAGAAGAAGCGGAGTTCAATATTTACATAATGAGTTCTCCTGACCTAAATCCTTTGTTGTTTTTTACGGTGAGTTCATTTTGTGTGCCACCTCTACGGTTGAATGCTTTTATGGCGAGCAAGAGCAGTAAGCGTTCTGGTCAAGATTAGATGTGATATTACCTATTATATCGAATCAGATTTGCAGATCCGATATAACTTTGAAAGAGAAAAGATTAACAACAATTACTACGGGTATCCCAGACATATAGAAGCTAAAAAGATAGAAAAAGATTTGAAGCGAAATTCAGACAGATGCATCCATCTTGTTTGTTTTATCTACAAATGTGCTTACCTCGGGGCCAAGAAACTTGCGAAGAGGCCCAGAGTTACATAAAGGTGATTATATATACATATGCCTTTTTGGTGTCATAGGCTCTGCTGGGTTCGTTTTTTGGCTTTATTTTGTGCCATTAAGGCTGATGTTCAAATACGTTTGATTGTTAAGGAAGTGGTCAAACTTCATAATTATCGTTATAATGTAAGCATTTTTAGCATAAGATCGAAGTAGAAGTATTTCAATTAGAGCGAATGGAGAGAAAACATGCGGCCCGATTAAAACAATTGCAAGAGTCTCCGTACCCATTGTACCGTAAAAATGATATTGGACCGATTTGTGGTGAGTATCAAGACGGGTTATTACAGTGTGGATATCATAGACCAAACTGGCCCGACCAACCTTACCCGACCCAGCATGATCATTGTGTGGAATTATTGTCTCTAATACGACACGTTTTTCCAGAAGAAACTGCTATAACTTCTACTACCGTAATTCCCACTACTACGTCATCCTTTGAATATTCTACTCGGTCAGCTATGTCCGTAGCTATGACAGAGCCCATTACAGACACTTATGCATCCGCTGTTTATGATGCGGGAACCACTGTACCGATAGTGGATTCAATATTCGTGGGTGATTTTTGGAAACAATTTCAGGTGGGATTAATTTTGGGATTTTTGGTTTATTGGGTCGGGGTTCTGAGTAAAATTTTCTCCCAATGGATAGGGTCTCATTGCCGGTATTGGATGAGCTTGCCCTGGTTGTCACAGCTATTACGAGTTTTGATTTCGCCACAAACTACAGGTGAAGTATCTCCCGTGACTTCTGTTCCTTTAGTATCACCTTCCAATAGTCCCAAGGAAGTTTGGTATTTATCTACTGTGTGAGGTGAGTGTTTGCTATCATTGTTAGAATAGCGTTATAGCCTCACCTCGTCATAGTGGGGACCGATTCTATGTCTCTGTGCTGCTTATATTGTCATTAATTAAATAAAATTGCCTTTTAACAACTGTAGTAAGCGTAAAATAAACGTAAAAAAATACACAAATATGACTAAAAGCGTTATTACGTCGAGGGATAGAAATTGAGACTTATAAAAGCATATCGTTATATAGAAATATAAATATAAAGATGATATCTTGTATAGGTAGTAATGACAATTGAAGTAAAAAGAAAATATGAAAATATAACCAAGGCTATGAAATATAGAGGTATATGCATAAATGCGGGAGCAAAAAAATTAGAGTAATGGCAAAAGGGAAGAGGAACATGAAAAATTCAATCCCAAAGGTCCTTTCACCCTTATCCATCTTTTTCATTTCCATTTGCTCACTTCCATTTTCCGTTTTCTAGATTTGGACGTGTTCCCCCATTTTACAAGAAATACATCTCCGTGTGGCGCTCATGAGCGTGATAGTTAACTTCATCATTTATTCTGTGTATCCCAATTATTTAATATGATGACGTAACTGAATTATCATTTGGAATTTTTGAGCGTGGGTTTTGAGTTGACTGATTGGTCGTAGTGATGGGCCAATTATAACCAAAGATGTTGATTCGGATAATTCAACTACAGGTTGTCTTTTACTCATGTGACCCCCAAAAAAACTAAATTTATAAGTTTATATTTTCCAATTTTTAAGCCTCAAGTCATCCCGGATTTGCTCTGGTCTACGGACTTTTCACTGCCCTTTTTTGTAATTGGTCTTGTTGAGTGACCTTGACTCACTTTGGGCAGAGTCCGGGCAGATTGTGAGTCCGCGGGAACCTGGACAGATCAGAGATTTTTTCTGCAATGAGATTTTAATCTGAGTTATTCTAAAATAAGCAATATTTTTCAGAGAGGCTTGATTTTTTCGGATTTGGGTAAGAAGCTAGATAATATATGGAGAGACCGAGAGAAACTGGAAACACTTGAAAAAAAGAGAATTTAAGAGGTGTACCTGTTGGAGAATATGAATAGAGAGTTTTAGGCTTATTCCGGAGCGAGGGAGAGGGACCAATTTTAATGGTTTATAATTTTAGATTGGTCGACTTTGGTTAAGGAAAAGAAAAAAAGAAGGACAATGCCCCGTCGCCAATCCACTCGAAACCCAAACTTACGAGTTCGGTTCACCCCTACACGAACTGTAGTTCCTCGTGAAGATTCGCCGTATCGGCCAAGTCCAATAGAGTATGTCCCTGGCCCAGCACCATCAACCGTTGCACAAGCAACTGTGACTCAAGGTGGTGTCACTTTGCCAGAAGAGGCCACCAGAATTTACCAAGTTAGTATACTTTTTTGTTACGAGAAATGACTGATACCAAAAAACATGTAGATAGTGGTTCTTATAACCTACTTTGGATATTCAATGTTATTCAGTGTTTTTTTTCAGTGCCCATTACATTCTGGCGATGTGCTTGGCGGCTGGCATGATTTGTCTCCTGTAATGGTAAGTTTATTTAACGCTTAGTTTAGACAATTTTTATTGCCCTGGCTGAACTTTGTCTAGACCTTTTCGACTTTTGGGCAATAACTATTGCATCATATATACATAAATATAGTAATACTGATAATAATACATCTTTTTTAGCTGACCTTGGGCATGCCAAGTGTTTTTTTGCTGAAGTTAAAGGCCAACGTCCGTCAACGTTTGATACGGAATGGGCTCAAATTGAGCGTAATTTTTGGTGTTGAAAATGGTAATGTGTCTCCAGCTGTGAAGGTGAGTTTATTCTAAAAAACATTTGTGGTTTTTGTTTTGATTTAGACTAGTGCCATGGGTTATGATCACTTTCATGCCCGTTATATTTCAACTTTTCACTTTTAATTTTTGTTTTCAGATTAAGCCATGTGATCTCTGTTCGGTGTTGTGGCCAAGCAATATGGTTCGTGTTGGTACCGAATATCTCTCTGCAAAGTATTACGATGTACCGTATCCTCTTAATACTGCAATTCCTTTGAATATGGAAACTTCTACTGAAATTCATAAGTACGAACTAACCCCGTATTGCCTGGCCAGTTGCCACTCAGATCGTGCATTGTCATTGAAAGTAGGCTTTCTTTTACAGAATGTTGCAAAGAATCCGGATGAGACCCAATATGGTATTATTCAACAATCCGTAGAGATGTCCTATCATTTTCTGACTCAGCCATGTCCAACTGAGTTTCATTTTGCTAGCGAATAGCTGATCATACTGCTCTGACGATTATTTTCTGACGGATTAGGGGTGCGGGTTATGTTTCATGATTCATTTGCCTTTTTAGAAATTCGATAGTAGAAATAGAAGGGGAAAAAACTCAAAACCCCCTGTTCAACCTGCCCATGTTATATCATTTTAATTTTTTAAATATTTAGATATTTAAAATTTTAAAATTAGCTGTACTCTCCAACTTGCTTTACGCCCGTAGAGTTTGATAACTTAGTCACCATCCAAAAGTCATTTTATTGCCCAATGAATTTTTATTCTGGTTGAGCCATATTGAGTTCCCAGTCGTGTGGGAGGATTCTAATAGAGAATGATTTCCGAATGCCAGCAGGTCTGTTAACACCTATTTTTAGACTTTGAAAGAAAGAGATTTGTTCGTCGGAAATGTCATTGACTCCAGCCAATGTGAATGCCCTTCGCGTTATGTTAGATGAAGTCGCCGCCGTTGTGACTCAATATCAAGTTTGGAATACTCGGTATCAAGGTCAAAATAATGTACTGGGTGGTGCCATATCTGAATTGACTCCAGTTTTTGCTCCTTGAGTTTGGATCTTTTTGTTCTTTTAGGAAAGAAAAAATTCAGACATGGCACCTTGAGGCAGACTTCCATGATTGAACAGCAACAAGTTCTATTGGACGATCAAAAGACAATTATTACTGGTTTGTTCGCTCGCCTTGATGAAAAAGACTCCACTATTCAAGATCAAAACTTAATGATTCGGGAAAAAAATTCCATGATTCAGGATGTCTTAGCTTCTCGCGGAGACATCGTACGAATGGTCCAAGCTTGCCCACAGGCCCAGATGGAATACGCTCGGCTTCAACACATGGAAAAGAAGATGTTGGCTGATAAATAGCTCAGTCTCTGTACCTTCTCACATAATAGAATGTGTTCTTCAAAATTATTATTAAGATAATCAATAATTATTTAAGGATTATTTTATTAAGATAGTTAGAGTATGGATCAGTATTTGTCTCCGAACGTGGATTATGCTCATCAGGTATGACTTTAGACATTGCTTAGGGAGGGGTGGGTCCTGATAAATATTCTTCGGAACAACATATCTTTTTTAGGCTGGGATGCTGAGTGTGTCCTCCCCGGACCCCAGGCTGTATGATGATTTTCAAGAATTTTTGAATACCAATCCAAACTCGCCATTGGAATATAATATTGAGACTCGGGCTCATTTTCGAGGTTTGTTGGTTTTTTTGGTTCTCATCCCACAAGGGACTCTGTTATAAGTGTAGTGATATTGAAAAAAATATTCAGAACATATCCGGTTATCCGCAATGGGTGATGCCATTTTGGTCGAACAGCTTCGGCTTGATATCAGAATTTTTCCTCACCGACCGGTCATTCATTTCTTGTATCGCATTCGTCGTGCCTTTGTCGATCCAGAATAAGAACTGCCCCAGATTGGACATAACATATAGCATGCTCAATTGTGTGTGACTAAAAGAAAATTTACTCTGTCGATTGCAACTGTAGTTCCCCTGATTGCATGTGTGTGCCAAACTGAAGCTAATAATAAAAATCGCACGAAAAAAAGTCGTCGAAGTATGACATTTACTTTGTTCGTTCCCGTTCACTGCGCATTCATTTCGACTATTGAGTGGAGATGAAATAATAAGGGGGAAGGGGTCGAGTGGTGGCGTAGAGACAGATGAGCTCTGGTTGAAGCATAAGATCGTTATCTGATTGGTCCTATTCGAACCAATCACCGTCCAATTTCTACAATTTCTGCTCGAGCGATTTTAAACATCTTATTAATTTAGATTGGAGTCAGAATCCGAATTTTAAATACTTTGCAAACAAGGCTGCCTATTTTCAAGATTTATTCGGGGATAGGTGTATACGAACTTATCAAGGAGAGAGAAACAGATACTTACTGCTCAACCCAAGGTATTTAGATACGTGATGTAAGGCCTCTTTACACTAAATTCTGTTAGTTCAAAGAAAGAAGAAAAAGGCAGACGTTCGATAATTATTGTCTTTTTATTTTAGATTTGAGTTGTACACTTTCTGAGCTTGTTTGAGATGTTATTTTTATTCGTTTGGAATGTTTTTATGGTTTTCCAACCGCTCCTCGGACCTCTCATTTCCGCTGAAGTGCTTCATCCAAATTGGGACGACCAATATGCTACAGATTGTCCCGATACTCACCAAATATGTCTGGACGAGAATTCCGGGTTGGTGAGGAGATGTTATGACCACCTTTATCAGCTACAAGTAAGTAATGGACTAAGTATCCGTAGATTCTATCATTTTTTAATTTTTCAATATTTTTAATTTTTTAATTTTTTAATTTTTTAATCGGTGCTTTGGGGTACCTTTTTTTGGCTCAAAAGTTTGGTGATTGGGGTACTCATATTGATTATTGTTTTTTAGGGTCATTTGGCTTATGTTCAACGGACTATATCCCGACAATTACAGGCATTAGAGACCCCCAATCTACCCTCTCCGCCCAAGAAAACTGGTGCCGAAATCCCTATGTGCGCTGATTATTACTTGGATTGGGTATTGTGCTATGTAACCACTCAATTACAAACTTTGGACATCAATACGACAACTAGTCATTATCCACTGGTACGTAAGAAAGAAATAATATGATGGCACTAGTTACTTACTCGTGTGTATATGTTAATTCTGGTTGTCAATCACTACAGTAATAATTAGTATTAATGATTATTTCTATTTTTATTTTTTATTGTTATTTTTATCGCAAACAGGCAATAATTGATATAGTATCTAGTGGAGTAACTGATATCTTTTTAGGTTGCTCGCGGATTGGATGTTGATGAGTGCACTGATGAGCTTCATAATGTTATTGAACGATTGGATTCTCTTCAAACTAGTCCAAACCGAACCGTTATGGATTCTACGACCGTAAAGCCACGATTACTATCCCGTCACGCCCGTGATATTTCCTCAGATAACTCATTCATCACCCGTGTCTTGTCGGCATTACCGTTATGTGCTGGGTTTATCGTTGGACTCAGCTTGGGTTATGTGAGTCGTAGTATTTGGGCTGCTTATAAGTTTACTAAAAAAATGCAATCTCTTACCGGCACCACTTCCGCCCTGTGATCTGATATCATAACTACCTCGCTTATTATTTCTTACTTGTGTTATAACTTGCATTTACTTTATAATAAACAATTGTTCTTATCAAGGATTTTGTTGACCACAGGTGGATCGGTTATACCTATTATCCGTGTTGTGAGTTTCTCATAGCAAAAGGTGGCCACCACCCGTGGTCAAGTGTCATTCTTGATTTAAATTAGGTTGTGAAGGTATGGCGCAATATTTTCACGTTTTTTAATGATGTAGGTTGTTGTGGATACTTTTTTATTGGACTATAGTCATTCACAGTTAACGAGTTGAGACAATCAAGGTTTATGTGGCAGTGCTTTAACCAGAAAGGTTTTTGTGGCCCAAGTGGTAATGGATGCGTGAGCAGTGACGTCTTCATAAATATCGATGAAGCCTTCGATAGTTGGTGGATTCATACACTGTTGGGCCACCCCCATACCATGGAATGTGGACCCCTTTATTCTGTTCGTTACTCGATGGACAGACACTAATCGATCCATAATATGATCATTCCGTGATCCCAGTTCTGGCCACAGAGTGTCGAGCTGATATCGAATTAATGCTGCCCAGTACATGTTGATTTGAAAATCACTTTCTCCAATAGATTTGGCAGTGTGAAAACGCTCGGTCCAAGTGCTCTCCCAAAACCGTTGGGTGCCATACAACATAAGTTTTTTGTAGTAGCTAGTTTTATGAAGTTGAGGGAAAGCATTAGTGATCGCATGATCCGCCTTGGCCCAGAGCGTATAAGCTTTTATAGCTCCGTCCGGATCACCTTGTCCTTTGATTTCCAATCGTAATTTGGTGATTTGGTCCGAATTCATTATGATCTTTCTAAATGTAGAAATTTATAGAGAGTTACTTAAAGTGGATTAATAACTGTAGTGATTATGCAGTTTGAAGTCGTAAATTGTACTAGATTTGTTGGGATATTATTTTTCAGAAGTGAGACTAGTCGTGAAAATAGAGTAAAGTGAGGGGAAATGGCTTACTCAGGTGACGAAAAAAAGTAAAGAGATAATTATAATAATTGTGGGGAGCACAGATATTTGTGATTTTTTCGTTTTTTACGGGAAATAGTGTTTGAAATGTAAGCTCATTTATAATCGAATATTGTTTTTGGTACTAAGGTACAAAGTCTGGGTCAGTTTGGTCTAAGTCTAAGGTATTCAAACAGCTGTTCGGGCCAGATAACATAGATTCATCCTGGTTATTGTTAGAAGTATCACTTGGTCGAGTTCTTTTTGGTGGAGGTGGAAATAATTTCCAAGCCGGAAGAAACTGGGGGAGGTTAACAGTAGCGCCTGACTGGTCCTTGAGACCAAGGGGTGATTTAGGAATGAGTTGAACCAGAGTCCGCCGACCATGACACCTTTTCATTACATATTTCAATAGTCCATCCGAAAGCGTATTATCAATGGGTTTGTGTTCCAGAATATCTCGGATGGTTGCTTGAAAAATAAGGTTAGTTTTCCGGTGTTGGTGCAATAAGGCCGCATTGTTAATCATGTATAAATCGTGTACTCTTTCCAACTTGATTATAGTTGGGGATGTTAAGGCCCGGTTTATGTCAACAACATTGTATTGAGTAAGCGGGGCCAAACAATCCTGGTGGTGTTTCATTTGGTCCAAAATTAATTTCCCAAACGTTTTGACCGCACTCTCTGTGTTTACCCATGCGTTTTGATAACTCAACGGTACTTCTTGGATGCGCAAGCAGTCAAATAGCTCAACCAGGTCTAATAGAAAAGCTGTAATTATTGTTTTGGAGTTGTAATCTAGTGTTTTGATCTGGTGAATATGAGTATTGTGAAGTGTGAGGATTTTATTCAGTACTAAACCCTGATCATGTCTTTTAATGCTAAAGAGTGTGTCTATTAATTGACCGATATTTATACCGGCATGCTCAAAATTGTCCTTAATTCGATTGATTTCGGCGTCTTTAAGATTAAGGTTATCGAGTAGCCTAGAAATGATGGCCATGGCCGGCGGTTCTGGCGGCATCTCTTCCATGAGGGTACTGTTTAAGGCTTCAACTGTGGTTCGGGGTATTATAAAGTAATCTAAAAGGAGATCCATGTCTGCAAGTAGAACTGGGTCGTCCGTGGTTGCTTCAATATCCATAGGTTCCTCAAAAGTATCGACAGTTTCCAAATCTACCAAACAAATGGGTCGTATGGTAGCTAAGAAATCGGTCCAAAGAGAGTCTCGGTTCCACGTAGCATGGACTGATCGAAGGGTTCGCACTTGGTTGGTGTGCCATTTCACCGCTCGTGGTGGAATAGCTATGTGTCGGATTATAGGTGGTGCTTGAGATAAGTATAGTCGTTGTTGCTGGTCCCACCGACTGTTGTACATGGTCCAAAGATGCTCATATGTACTGAAACCCTCGACCGCATCATATTGATTGGCCCATGGCGTGGTGCAATCTACTGTATCGTGCCATATTTTAAATTGTTGCATGAGCTCTGGTATACCAGGACCCAAATGTTGTATGACCAGTCTGCGCAATTTTAACTGATTTGTTGACCATTGTTCCACTGTGAGGCGGGTCAATTTTTCAAATGGTTTTTTGTATAATCCTGGCACATAGTAGACATCTTCCATCCAATTATCATCTGTCGATCTATCGACGTCACATCGAAGTCCTTTTACTCCCCGAATCCATGTGTGGTACGATAACCATAGCGGAATCAGGGCAGTAATATCGAGTAGAACATTCTTTTTCATTATGGCCCGTAATGATTCGCTGGTTACTACCGCTGGTTCAAGGAAGGGGCTGTTGATAGGATGGAGATAATACCAGTTGAGTTCGTGAATGGTATTTGCTGAAATAATATAATAGTTGATAAGATAATGATTTTCTATTTTTTTGTATTCTTTTTAT
>SCLD01023259.1:0-42562 GCA_004367895.1 Oikopleura longicauda
TGGAAATTGAACTTTATTTGAATGACGTCATAACCGGTCAAGATGACGTCAGCACACCCCAGTTTTCAATGGAAGTCAAGATCTTGGGCTCATCTTTGAAATGCAAAAACAATTTTTTTGATTGGACCAACCAGCTGCTTGCTGATTTTATTAATAGACACCCTACTTTTCAAACTTCAAAGTCGAAAAATTTCACATCACGTGATTAAATCCGCGAAATTTTTTTTGTGAACACTCAGTAGACTACGCTGAATCCGATGGTAAATTCAGATTTGTTAAGTTGTGTGATTGTACAACCCCGGATTTATCTTTTTTCACCGCCATTATTTCTTTTCGCTTAAGCGATAAATTTTAAAAAGCTGTTTATCTCTATCCCAGCTCACTTACCAAGTATTTGATTGTTCTTTCGTTGTTTATCGAACATCGATTTACAACTCTCTATCAAATCATGTTTTTCACTTTCCAAATTTCGAATTTTGTTCAATAACTTTCTGATACCCATATTTCTAATCAAAAAATTTCGTCCAAATATTGGGATTTTTTTTTGCTTTTTTACTTATTAAAAATTTGAAGTACAAATGTGTTCTTTGACACACTAGAAAAAACTGATGAAGTTATATCGTTTATTTCAGAATCATAAATTAAAGATGTTGATTTATTGGTTTATCTTTCGCTAAAATGGGAAGCGTCTTCCAGATGATCATTTCGTTCGAATTCCGCTTGAGACAATATAAAGATTATCAAGAAGACGCACACCACTTTACTCTGAAACGTTCGCGAGTATTCGCGACTTGAATTTGCATATTTTGATGCCGTAGAGACGGATATAAAATATTTGAGAAATCATGGAACGGACGCGAACAGACCGCGGGCACATATGTCCGGCGAACCATTTAATTCGAACTTTTCAAAATGAAGGTTTTGGCAGTTACCGACTTAAGCCACCTGACCAAAATCAAAATTCTTTTTTTCCGCCCAGAAACCGAGATTGATTCTTAGTGTTAGACTGTTTTATATGCTACATATCATATGTCCAAATTTTTGATGCATTATTTATTTTCATCGTTTTTTGAAAGTGACAATCAATGGTTTGTCTGCAGATACTTTTACATCTATCAAAGTGGATTTGATCGTCTTTGGAGTGTTTTCACAAGGAATAATCTCATAGGTTTTAATCATTTCAATCATAATCATTTTCATGGTGAGATATGCCCAACGGGTTCCAGGACATGCTCTCGGACCATGACCAAATGCGAACCAGTGGTTGTCTTGAAGTGTATTTGATTCATTACCCTCCCATCGTGTTGGGTCAAAGACTTTAAGTTTGGTTTACATTATGACATAATGTCATTATGTCACATAATTTATGTGAATCATAACATATTATGAAATTCAATATAATATTCCCCATATGATATGGGTCATATGAAAAATAATGCGAAACCATCCTGTTGGATTGTCATATAGATCAGGATTCAAATGGAAATAAGTATTGAACCACATCACAGAACTACCCTGAAATGATATATCATCAGCTGAAACAGGGTTTGGCGAACTCAATTGTCTCAACTCCAAACTGCTCAAAAATCTCTTTAATTGAAAGAACTGACCTTTTCAACAAATATTCCCTCTCCAATGGTTGTATCTTCGTTGCAATATCTTGACAATATTGGTGCTACTGGAAACATTCTCATTGTTTCTTTGATACAAGCATCCAAATACTAAATATTTCGATACAATCGATCAGAAAAAAAAATAAACCTTGAAGTCTCTTATATCTTCATAACTGAATTTTTCTTTTTGGCCTATTTCTTCGTAAATCTGGTTTTGAACAGAAGGGTTCACGCAAATTAAATACCAGAAAAATTGCAGAGTTGAAGCTGTGGTCTCATGACCAGCAAGAATTAATAACATTGCATTTGCAAGTATTTCTTCATGAGTAAAACCTTTTGTTGCACTCATGAGTTTTCAATACCTCATTATTAATATTATGTTGCATCTACTATGAAGTTCATAGTATGAATCATAGTAGTATATGGTGCATATTATATGAAACATATAACTTAAGGGTAACATTTGAAAACGTTCCTTTCTGCTTTTTCTTCTGGTATTTCATTGGCCATCATCATGGATGCAAAATCAGAATTTTGTTTTTCTCCGATTGCTTCTTTGCGTTTATACTCGGCAGCCAAATATTCAACCAGACCGCGAAAGTATCGATCAGTTTCACTGAAATCATCATCTCAAGATATGAACTTAAATGATCACATCAATGAATTAACCTGGCATAAACTGTTATGTTAAGCGCAAATCGAATGGACTCAGGAATCAAAGCATAGATAAAAAATTTTAACAGGCTGGCTCCCCCAGGGATAACTTGAAGTGCGTGTCGCTCGGCTTCATCGATCGCTTCCTTGTCAGCAGGATCTTAAACATATTTAATTAAAAATCGATATATTTTTACACAACTTTCGATCCATAATTTATGGACCATATAAAATGAGAGCCAGTTCGGAGTAAAATGATTTAACTGAAATCTTACCAATCGAAAATCCAGAAGACATAATGGCTTTGATGGTATAAGCAGACGATATTTCTTTAGTATTATATTCTTCCCCGGGTCTTATCATATCTTTGACGAGTATTTTTGCAGCATTTTCAATAAGAGGGAGTGTTTTTTCAAGTTTTGCTTGTGACATCATTGGAGTTGTTGAATGTCTGATACGCTTCCATTTTGCACCGTCAACTAATGTCATCCAATGTCTACTGAGTTTTGAAATCACACGATTAAATACACTTGGTTTTTCTCGTCGTTCAAATCTGGAAAATTGCTTTCAAAGTTTTTACTGGCGTTTTTGTCGCCTAAGTCAGCGCACGCCCTGGCTAATAGCCCAAAACAAACCGGCGAGAATCATTTAATAAAAACTTCCCTTGATTGTGATTTCTTTGACAACTTCAACATCGCTTACCACCAACACGGGTGCTAACCCAAAATAAGTCCCAGAAAGTTTGCCATACTTTTCCACCCATTGTTGTGGAGTCATGGTTCCATACTGGATTTCCATTATATCAGTACCATTTCCAAATTTGCCAATGGTTGGTTTTGGTCCTCTTACTCCTTGTTTCTCCCAATAAGACCATTGCCTATCGAGGTAAATTTTCATCAAAAGCGAGGACCCGAGGACTCCATATGCCCAAAGAGGAGTCTTTGCGATGAGTTCCGTGAGTTTATTTATCTGAACAAAGAATGATTTCTATATGAGACTGGGTTTAAAATGAAAGCTGAACCTCAGCTTACTGAAGACCAGTTCGACACCATCCTGAAGACGCACCCCTTTACTACCAAGAGCGTCATCTAACTAGTGTCAAATTGAAATTCCTACATAGTAAAGTATTATACGGTATGAATTCCGAGAGAAAGGGCATACTCGAGAAATGTGCCGGTAACAACTTTATATGGGTGATTTGGGTCTAAAAAAATCAGTGGTGGCCTTCGTTGTGCGCTAGGATGTCTGTGTTACGTTATAATTGCGTAATGAGCCAAAAATGAAAATGGTTAGTTTTCAATACAACCATAAGAGATAAAGGGCTTAATCTAAAGTAAATTTAAAACTTAATCTTTTGAGATACTTTTGGGGTCATTCAAGGTCATTATAAGTCATTTGAGGTCATTTGAAAATCTTGAATGGTTTTAACTTTTTCGTAACTTTTGGTTTTAACTTTTCTTAACTTGGCTGTTTATAACTTTTAATTGGTGATTTGAGTCTCAACAAATCAGTGGTGACCTTGGTTTAGCGCTTAGACGTTGGTGTTACGTAATAATTACGTAATCCGCTCAAAATGAAAATGGTTAGTTTGTAATACAACCATAAGAGATACCGTATGAATCATACCTGTTCTGCTGGAGTAAGATCTTTGAAAGCAGTTATTTCTGTGATAAATCCATCAATATATGGTGTTAATTTCTCCATCGACGATGTTTACTCGATATTTTCTTCTGAAATGATGAACTTTAGGTCTGTAATAAATACTTTTTGTCTCAAAATTCAAATATTTGTGGAGGAAAAGCTGGTCTTGACAATGACTCAGGATTCAATTGTTATTAATTTAATTACAAGTACGTTAATCTTCATTTCATCAATATTTTTAATACTGTATAACTAAATTAGTTAGTATTACATTAATATTTGTTCCATTAGTGGAGATTATTCTTGAAAAACGTCCAAATATGGAATATAAATATAATATGAAATATTTACACATAAAATTGCAATGATAAGTAAAAAGTTAACAGGAAAAAACTCAAACTTACCAATGGCACGATTTTTTCCAATCAAAAAATTAATATTTTGTTAATAAAATTCAAAATTATATAAAATTAGATCACCAATTTATTTCTCATTTGAATCTTAATTTTAATAACATTCAATCATAACATTTCTGTAAGTTCTCTTCCTGCAAAAACTAAGAATGTCACTGCCGTAGGCGGTAATCGGTCAACGAGTCGAAGATTCATATTTCGATTTGCATGGCACCGTCCTAGGGTGTGTCACGTGGGTCAAAAGCGACCCCAAACGGTGACCGTCCCGTGGCACCCCTTATCGTATCATTGACCAAATATTGATATGACTCATAATACGAGAGTCGTTACGAATGATGATTAAGTTGAGATGAGTTAAATTCGCACTGGGGATCCGACTCAGACTAATACTGACCTTGAGAGCTATTCCGATTGTACATAAACGGGTTTCGTATCTGAGATACGGTATCTCAAATTATTATAATCTCAGAATAACGAGAATTCAAAAACTTTATTAATGGATCAATTCAAATGCTTTGACAAGAAATGGAAAAAGACTGGTTCAAGCAATTTCGAGGTTAGTTTACTGAAACTCATTGGTTGGTTCTATCAACAATCTAAAGTTGGGTACGTGGTTATTTTGCTCGAATTTCGTATGGAGCGGCATAGATACGACGACTACCGGAAAAACGCACCTCGCTTTTTCACACCAAGCTGAGACCAATAACTGGAAATTCTAAATGTCCGATGTCATATTTACCTATGATATTTTAGGCTTTCATTGAAAAGAATCCTAATCAATCGACCAACATAGATGATATTCTCATGACTTATTCTTTCTCCGAAAATGACTATGTTTGTAATGTTACCTTTGACGGAAAACACAAAGTTGAGGTGAAAATGGCTTACGATGGAATCATGGAAAACAAGCATTTCATGACTTATTTCATTGTTTCTGGACGAAATTCCGATGGCAACTTTGAACATGTTTTCCAAAACGCTGATCATAAACCGATGAAAACTCAAACGATAAGGCGCGGTTTTAAATTGATAATTGATTTTCAGTCTCTGTCCGGATATTTTCAGAGCGGCCTTAGTTATAATCAAATTGAAAACCTTTTTAAGCTTCGAAGATTCTGGGAAGAAAATGATCTTCACTGAAAGCGGAAATGGCGTATCAATGACCACTATTTTTGAAGCTTGTTAACCATCTTTGTTCGATAAAAATGGCTTAATAATAAAGTAGAAATAAACACTGAGTGTTTGTCCACTAAATCAGATAGTATTTGATTTATTTTTAAATTCAATTTTTAGCGATTATAAAAATGTCCGATAAATGTGTCGCTTTTTTATAACATTACATCGTCATTTATCGTACGGTTTCAAAATGACCTAAGTTTCCTATTATTTAACACATTGAAAATGCCGTAAGTTTTTGAGTTAAGTTTTTTGAAAAGACAGTCGAAAAATTGAAGAGAATTCGATTTTTTTTTTATTTTTTTTTGTTCGACCTTACGTGACCTTTGACGACCTCCAATGACCCAGATGACCTTCACGTGAGTATTCATTCAGTTTTATAAAGATATAAACCTTTAGTTGGTCAGAAACTAAAAATCCGGTTTCGATGGTTTGTAACCGGTTATTTCGTAACCGGTTGACCGCAAGTAAAAAAGATTAGTTGCATTCTTATTTTTAGGTCACTTTCACCCGAAAAATAGTTTGATACAGTTCTAGAATAATATTTTTGAAAATATGGTCTCCACTGAATTGAGCCTATCTATACTGTATAGACTATACTTAAGGGTGTCCCTGTCGTTTTTCTTTACTTTCTCCAATTTTCCCTAACCCTAACTCACCGAATGACTTCGTTCATAAATTATTGACGATAATGTCATTGAATAAAACTGATGTTTATGGAATTAAGTTAAATGCATGCGCAATAATTTCAGCACAGATTCAGATTCATTATAAGTTATGACGTGACCGGAAAAGTCGATACGGCTTAACTGTCTAGTAACCTTAAATTACTGAAGAGTTAAGCCGTAAAACTAATTTCGTGTACTCATCAGGTTCTTTAGTTTTTAAGAAACCGTTAGACAACTCATTGTTTACTCATTTGAAGAGATAATCATGGTTAGGAGCAGAAGTTCTTCGAAAGTCCATCCTGAAAGAAATCAAACTGGCAATGAAACCTTAACCGTCTCATCACCCTTAAATTCTAGTTTTTGTAACGTAAGAGAGATCACGTGTCTGGTCTCCGGAAACTTTGAAGACGATAAAATAAGATATTTACTGAGATCATTTTAAGGATCTCTAAACCAAAATGGAAATTCCAAATCGGCCGTTCCTGTAAGAAAGTCACGGTCTATTTAGTTGATCTTAAGGTTTCATTTTGGTCTAGGTGTCCTTAAGAGATGTATATCACTTGGATTCAGTCTTATGGGACTAATATTTGGAATAATACTACTGGCAGGAGCAACAAAAATTTCAAACAGGGTTGCTCCGGATGTTGTTGATATTGATGAAGACTTGCATGCATTAGACATAGAAGATGTTTATCATTTATCGGACCAAGTTGCTATCTTAGGATTGGTTGGCAGTTTTCAAATGAGTTGGACCTCATGAAAAATCTCTACAAATCATAAACTATAATCAAGTTCAGGTGTGCTTATAATATCCGGTAATATTTACGGTATTATTTCTATTATGTCTGGTAAATGGATTCTGATTGCGGTTCATTCGATAATTTACACGGCATTTACCGCTTTCGCTGTATATATTTTAATTTATTTCACGGCTCTTAGCCTGTTTAACAAGAATGGAGAATATACTGGACTACATAATGGACAGATAGCACATAAATTACAACGTGAATATAGAAGATTATGGTTTATGCTTTTTCATTATCATCCACGACTGGTCAAAGACGGGGTTATGAATCATAAGTTATGATAATTCAGATTGTCAATAATTAATTTTATAAGTCTCGAGCCGTTTAAGTCTATTCTTGATGTGAGAATCCTTTAATAAAGATCTCCAAAAGGAATTCGATTGCTGTGGTTGGCACAATGCACTTGACTACTGTGAATGTGAGTGATTAGTCCGCACCCGGTACCGATTTATTAAAAAATTTTATAACTTCTTTAGTGAGTGAAATAACAAAAATAATGTTCACATTTAACAATATAAATCTTGGAGCCTTCAAGACAATATCGGAATATGACTATGATATATCTTCATCAACAATTTTACCAATATGGGCACCAGTCTACCGGAGAAAACGGCAAGACTATACAATTCTTGACGATGAATCTGAGAAAGAATATGGGTGAGAACAGACTTCTTTAGAACGGGACGAGGATTTGAACGAGGACAAACACGTCCGAGGAGGGCCAGTTCAAAAAAAATAACCCAAGTATTTTTTTGATAATTTATTTGGTTAAAATGGCGGTCATTTCTGGTAATTTATTCAATTAAAATGACGGTCATTTTGGGTTATTTATTTATGAACGTCAGATAACGAAGAAGATCGGGAAGACGGTAATTTTAGGGTAATAGATTTTCTCAAGTTTCTCAAAACAACTGTTTGTCCGAGTTTTTGTCTCATCAATTCTTATGCGGCATAAGTTATGCCTCAATCATGGTATAATAATGAACATTTATTTAGATCTTATGATGGCGTTAAACCGACGTATCATAATCGCGATGGTACTAAATGTGACTTCAAAAATCAAAGTCCAAATTTAAACAACGAAAACTGTATATGTGAATTTATTAATGTAGAATATGTTGACTTTGACACTGAAATGGTTTCTACAACTTGTCGTCATGTGAATGACACAGAAATTAAAATTGGTGACATATGTCCGGAGGGTACTTGCTATATGAATGGATGCCAAGATGAAGCTCTGGAGTACATCGAAAATCATTTAGTTCAGCCATTGATAATAAGCTGTTTTATTGGATTGATTTTCTATTCATTGGGCCTCATATCCATATTTGGTCTTATAAAGCAGGTAACCCACTAAAATTTCTGTCGCGACGGTATATTATTTTTCAAAGCCTCAGCAATTTGGTGCGCATAAATTGAACACATATTTTCAGCCTATTTTTGAGCTGAAAGAAAAATCGAAATAATGTCCGTCAAAACAGTTAAGACATCAGTGCTAACACTAAACGATTCAAAACCATAACTCAAGCTTTTAATCAACAATCACTGATCCATAAAATCTTATATTTTTCCCCATGAGGATTTCGGACCAAATCACAATATAGAAGACACACCCCACTTTACTTGAATACATAACTGTAAATTTTTAATTGATCATTTTACTTGGCTCAAAAATTTCAAGTGATTTTTCAATCTATAACAAATTATATAATACACCAGTGTGACCTTAAGGCACCTGGGCAACTGGGCTTAAGCGCAACTCTTTTTTTGTGAACACCAAAACGGCTTTTTAGCCCAACACCCGACTAGAACGTTTTCCAAAAAACAACTTATTTTACACTATTTTTTTAATTTTCATATCTCCTGCGCATTTTCAACCCCCGTAAAGTCGAGTTTTTGAGCAGTTGTTCACGGAAAACGTTTCTATTCACGGAAGACGACCGTTAGCACAACAGTTTTTGAGAATCAGTTTTGTTGCGCAAAAAGTCGTACCGGTGTATTATACAGCCGATTATAAAACTGTTTTTTTACTACACTTTCATAGTTATATCCATTTCAGTATTCAAATGCATCGAATTGGCCTATCACTTTTACGAAAATAAGAAGGGAATCAATATCTTCATTTCGTCGCTTTAATCGTTCATTCAAATCATCAAATAAGTACAGAAATATGAGTGTACTTGAAGACGAGGTTTTTGAAACTGAATTTTAAAAGTCAGCATCATTTTACACTATAAATTTTGAACTGCCACATTCCAATTTAGAGATACAATCTTTTGCCAACTTTAAATAAAATTTAATCATACGGTTTATCATTTATAAATAGGCTGAATTCCGAGGAGCTAATTTTTCTCCTGTAGAGATTATTTGATATTCAAATACTTTTCCTGATTCAGTTACTGAGTCCAGTGATTTCGAGATACTTCTGAGGTTAGTTTTATTTGATTTTGCGTAAACCTACGCAATTTCAGCCCCGTTAAATTAAATTTTCGGTAAGTTTTTCACATAAAACCATTTTACCCGTCCATGGCAAAAAACTGTCAAAAGCCGCGATTTTTCATGATTTGAGAATTCAAAGTCGAACAAAATCCTCAGAAGTCAGCCTACTTATAAACTAAATAAACTTGAATTGGGTTGCGATCATCACTCGGAAACGACAGACACGCATTGACATTTCCTGGGAAACGTCGATGGTTCTCAGTGTGATATCTGAGTTAGTTTTAAAACTAAAAAATATTTCTTCTCAGTGGTGGACTAAAAAATATTTTTTGAGGCTTTTCGGTTTTGATATCACACTGAGAATCATCCACTCGAAAATCGAGAAAAAATATGCAATGAATTTCGACAGGGCCTTTCAGTGTCGTACAATTCCAAACAAGAACTGGAAACCATCGATCAATAAATAAGTAATCATTGATTTTTATGACGATTTGGTGTTGTAAGCTCTAACTTACTCAAACATAAGCTATGTTACATAACTAAATTCACTTTATGTTACATAATGGCAATAAAAGACAGAACTACGAACTTACTAGTACAAAGACCGGAAATGTAAATGGCAGATTGGTTCAATCCTAAATCACTTGTAGAAAGAGTTCAAAAATTGGTTTTTGCCAAAAAGAGGCCAGTTAAGGGCTATTTGAAGTATCTATTTGGAGTAAAGTATATCGTTTAGTTCCGGCAATGTTGCTTGGTGACTAAACACAAACTCACTGGGACGATATTGCAGATTATTTTCGGTATTTATTCGTAGAGATATATTAGAAGATTTTTGTAAGCAGTTTTTCTTGAAAGTTCACCGAAGGACTTTCACTCCAGGAAACTTGAGCAACTGTTCCTGAGATATATTCTGGAAACATTGTGAATTTTAAGGGTCAACTTGCGGCGAAGCTACTCGCGAACGGTCCACGATGAACCTCAATAATAAGGACAAAATTAAAAACTGTATACTATGATTTGATTGATAGGTGTGTACTCCGAGTTGATGTCAAGAGGATAGATTTAAATTCTCCGAAAGCATTTTAAAATGCCATCGGAAGTTTAATAAGATCTAACCCTGGGCTGTCCGGTCTGTTTCTTCGTGTTTATCCATTATTAGGTTAAAAATTAACCAGTACCATCTGAAAACTCCCATCTACTTTTGTCAACTATCTATCAACATCATTTTCAAACTTTCTCCTTTTGAGAGTAAAGAGAATTGAAAATTTTCCGGGCCAGAAAAAGAGCATGGTTGCTTTTGATAAAATCCGGGTTATTATAAGGAGGTGATGACTCATGAAAGACAAAGATTGAAGAGAAATTTTGAAAATGTGAAAATTGAACAGTTTGAAATTTTAGGTGCAAATGAGTTGAAAAGCATTTGAGGTCGGTTTGTGATGCACTGACCGTCACAGATTCACCGGTTTGAAATTATATAATTTCAAAAATACGATTCCTGGTTACTTTTTGATAATCATTTGATTAAACTTAACCCAATTGATCACAAACGCATCTAAGCTAGATGATCTAGCAGTAACTGGAACAATATTTACTCGTTTAAGACTTTATCATCTGAGGCATTTTCTAAGTGACCAAATGAGAGAAAATTTTGTTTGAGCATTGTTTGCATATGTTCATGATATGAAATAAATGACAGATAATTAGGATTGTTTTGGGACATGAAAAAGCGCGGCGATAAACATTAAAAAACCAAAGCATGATAAAAGGATTGATCCAACATGGGCCAAGTCCGTTTGCCTCGAGGCTGCATATTCCTCAACTCATATACCCTTTCAAATATCATTTCTGTTATTTCAAAACAAAATATAATTAATTTTAGATGTTCGATAAGATAAAAATCTATTGAGAACTCAGTTGGAGATATGAATTTGATGACAGATTCAATTTTGGGAGAATCTGATTGGCTAAATGACCAAAGTCTTGGACTCGAGAATTCAATTTGGGAATGTCTTTCTGATAAAGGTAAGTTTTTAAATCGAACATAACCAACGGACCATTTTGGACAGAAACAGATTTTTGATCATTCTTCACAGACTTGGATCGGATAAAAATAATAAGACAAATATACCGATATGTCCGACAATTTTTATCGAATTTCTAGGAAGTATTTCGGATAGTTCATCCGGCGTGTCAGAATGTTCAAAATCAATAAGCAGTAATGTCAGCAGCCCAAGCAGTAATGGTTCTCAAGCATCATCTCCAATCAATCTTGATGATTTATTTGGATCAAATAATTATTTTTTGCCAAGCCCGCCGAAAAACAAACCCCCTTTTTATCCTGTTAAGAAAATAAAGAAAGAAAAAAAGATTTTAACGTCAAATCCAAATGTGAAGATAATCAAAATTGAAGCTGATGCAGAAGTAACCGTAAGTCAAAATTCAGGCCATATAGTCATATGATATAGACAATTATCCAAAAAAATCAATACAGTGGTCGATGAAACTTTCTCACCACAAACTTTGTCGTATTTTACGAATTTTAGGCATACTTAAAAATGACAAAGTTTCATCAACCACTGTAGTGAATTTTCAATGTAACAGCGAAACACATTTTTATGTGATCAAAATTTCTGAGGCATTTTAAGAAATGTAATCTTAACTAATGAAAGTGCCACTGTCGCGGTCATTTAAGGAAAGAACGACATGCCACGGCAGATTTAAATTCGAAAAAGGACCGTTTTTGACGTTCTATATTTAGAATACAAAAAATAAGTTTATTATAAAAACAAGAGTTTTTTAATTCAATTTAAGGAGCTCCCATCAATCAAGTCCTTGTCTACTCAAAATGTCCAAAATATCGATTCCCGAAATGCAAAAATATCAGTAAGTTTAAATCATTTAGATATCAGTCAATTGGCCCTGATCCAACTCTGAAACCAAACCTAAAGTCCTCATCACCCCTGAGCGCGGCGCCCCGTTTGACATTTAAATTTTGTGATATTTAGCGTAAAAACAAACGAATTTTTTTTTATTATGATGCGTTGAATCGGTTTTTGGGAGTTTTTTAGACTTGTCGGCTACAACAAATATTGTTTAGAACTTAAATGCATTGCATTTATTTTAAAAAAATATCAAAAATAAACAAAAATGTCTTTCAGACGTTTAAGTGAAAGTGAGCATGATACGTCATACCGTATGACTCATACGGGTCACTTGTAGCACTGCATTGGGTTAAATGAACGAACGTCCGGTTAATTTGACATAAAGTTGGAGACAATCTTATAATAAGTCTATGTTTGAGCTTGATATGAGAAGAGTTTGACACATTTGAAGGACTTGAGACTTAAATAGGCATGTCTTGTGTGAAATTAAGCATAAGATATTAACATTAGCTCACTTTAATTGCTTTGGACTTATCGTACATGTTGTGATTTACAATTTAAGGGTGCCAAAACGAGGCTGAATACAAGTACATCATGCCATAGAAGCATTCCATATCCAAATATCAAACTCGAAACAACAAATGAGAAAAATAATATAATTCATCAGGTATGTTTGAGAGTCCATCCACTTTGGTGGACGTATCGGTCCGAGAGTCTTCCACATATACCGATATCACCGAGATCTAATGTTCATATAGCGGCCGAAAAGTTTTGGTTGTATTGTCTCCAACAACTCTCACAATCTATTTTCGAGGTTAGACACAGATAATACTTAAAATGTTTTTTAGGCAATCGCCTCGTCGCTTACTGGAGCCGAATTAAAGGCGTTCAAACGACAACAACGTATGATTCGTAATCGCGAGAGTGCTTCACTTAGTCGACAAAGGAGGAAAGCTCACTTGGAGGATACCGAACGACGAAATTCAATTTTAGAATCTGAAAATGAAAATCTTCGAAGAGATAATCAAATTCTCATCAGCCAAGTGAAACAGCTTCAAGAGCAATTGGATAGTTTTCAAACAATAATATTTCAGAAAAACTAATTTCAGCTCTGCTAAAAAAGCGCTGGTTATAATCTGAAAACAATGTTGAGAAAACAATTGTACAGTTAGTTAAATTCATATCTATTGAATTTGAGTCTAGGTTGATGCCATAATCCTACACCATTTAAGGTTTCACTAGAATCATTTCACTACCGCCGCAATTCCTTACCATAGCCAAATGGCATTATACTAGGACCGAAAATATTATTTTGGATAGTTGAGAGCAGAGATAAGCGGGAATCCACGTTCCCGGCGTTCCCGATGTTTTTTAAACCTTCCCGGTTCCCGTCCGATCCTCGAATTTTTCAGAAAATAGCTTCCCGATTTCCACCCGGTTCCCATGTGACATGGGCCATGTCTCATACTGCATGTGTTTTCCAAGGGTGCGAATCTCAGCCTCAATCATCCTAAATAATTATAATCTTTTACGAGCTGTTATTTCGATAAGTTATTTCATTTTAAAAAAATGTTTTAGTAGCCCAGATTGTTCTGTTTTATACCTGTCGCCTGCATCTCATAGCCTTACTGTATATAAAAAGAGGTGATTTGATTGGTCGGACCCACAGTTCCCACCCCAAACGTTGTCAAACGGTGCTTTATAAAGTCTGAGAATGTCCAGCTTCATTATTTTGGCAGAGCCAAAATTTATCTGGAGCACAACTTTATTTTTTTTCGATTTTTCAAATGCTTCATTCTGTTTATTAGAAATAAAATAAATTATATCATGAAAAAATATTTTTAAATCCGAAATTTTTTCTCGAAATGGTTTACGTCCTAGACACAACAGGATCGTACAAACAGCGTGGGTGTGGCTGCCTGCCATGAATCGGTCATCGTTGACGTCTATTTTTACCACGCTGAGAAGCCGCTTGTCGGGATTCATAAATCACGAACATGAGCATACTTGGGCATTTTTATGGATCTCTCCCTGCGTTGGAATCGCGCGGAAAATTTTCGAAATGATAAAAAAATATCGGCGCGACGCTCAAGAGACAACCTTACTGGTCGGCAACATAAAAATTATTAGATCTCCTAATTTCCCTAGATTTCGATAAAATGGAGTATAAATAAATAATAATTCTGAATTTGAATTTTGATATGTCTTTTATTACAAAATAATGAAGAATAAGAAAGAAATCTATTATGGATTATTTTTCACTTTATTTACACAACCAGGAAGCCATTCTACCCATGATTCGGTTGGCTTTAGAGGATATTTGGAACAGGACCAAAACATGCATTTATACCACGATCTGTTATCACGACATTCTTCATTAGATGTGCACTTGGCACTCGGATGATCCTTTTTACCATTAAATGAGGAATAACACCAAGCACCCGTACACCAATCCGAAGCACAGAAAGAGTAACACTTTCCTTTGTCCACATCGCACCCGAAATGAGCTCGATTACCATTCAACCAACCAACACAATTATATCGGTAACCGTCCCAGAAATCACATACTAAATAGAAATTAAAAGCCAAATATAAATCATTTTGAATTACATTTTCTTGTGGTACGACCATTACCCTCCGGCGAATTGTCCTGACATTCGAAACCATCACCTGAGTATCCAGCATTACAAGTGCAATTGTAGCCGCCTACAGTATTGGAACATGACGCAAAATTATCACAAACGTCGGTTCCATCAGTACATTCATCGATATCGGTACAGTTTTTGCCATCGCCTGAGTATCCGACATTACATGAACAATCATGACCACCATCGGTATTGGTGCATAACGCTAAGGTATCACACCCGTCGGTTCCATCAGTACATTCATCGATATCGGTACAGTTTTTGCCATCGCCTGAGTATCCAGCATTACATGAACAGTCATGACCACCATCGGTATTGGTGCACGACGCTAAGGTATCACACTCATCGGTACCATCAGTGCATTCGTCAATATCATTACATGTTTTTCCATCACCTGAGTATCCAGCATTACATGAACAATCATGACCACCATCGGTATTGGTGCACGACGCTAAGGTATCACACTCGTCGGTACCATCAGTACATTCATCGATATCGGTACATGTTTTACCATCACCTGAATATCCAGCGTTACATGAACAATCGTGGCCACCATCAGTATTGGTGCATGCCGCGAAATTATCACACTCATCGGTTCCAACAGTACATTCGTCAATGTCAGTACACATGGTTCCATCACCACTATAACCAGTAGTGCATGAACATGTATAGCTTCCATCATTATTGTCGCAATCTGCATTAGCGTCACAAGTGTGTACACCATCGTTACACTCATCTATATCTGTACAGATTTGACCGTCACCTACGAATCCAGCATTACATGCACTATTATTATTGTCAGTATTACATGAACCATCATTATCGTCGCATTCAGCAGTAGTATCACAAGTGTGTCCATCTGTTGTACAATCCTGACTACCACTGGACGGTTCGCTTGACATGTCACTGGAATGGTTGCTTGAAGTGTCACTGGACGGGTTGCTTGAAGTGTCACTGGACGGCTCACTTGGCGTATCACTGGACGGGTTGCTTGATGTGTCACTGGACGGGTTGCTTGAAGTGTCACTGGACGGGTCGCTTGATGTGTCACTTGACGGGTTGCTTGACGTATCACTGGACGGATCACTTGCCGAGTCACTGGACGGGTTGCTTGAATTATCACGGGACGGGTCGGTGCATATTTTCCCATCGCCATCGTAACCGGTATGACACCAACAGTCGTAACCACCATCATAATTCTCGCATTTTGCGTTGGTATCACACGCGTGTGATCCAGCAGTGCATTCGTCGATATCGACACAGTTTTTACCATCATTACTTTACCCAGGGTTTGAAAAATAAGAACTTAGGATGAGAATATTCTAAATTGATTCCAAGCCCCAGCTGTATGATAGATTCGAATGAAGACTGTATCCAGTTTCACACTTGGTTTCGGACACGCCAAATGAATTAGTAAACGTTAATGCCAACACCACACCACCACCAGCAACAAAGACAAAAATTATGAGGGTGACCAGCCGAAATTTCGCCTTTTCCCACCGTCCACAAACCAGCTGATCGTCTTCATCCGAATTTTCTCGGTATTTTTTCCCTTTTTTGTCTCGTCCTTTCCGATGGTGATTTTTTTCATTATTGTTCTTTTTTGCATTTTTTCTTGGCATCTTTAATAAGGATGGTCAGACAACTTGAATAAGATAAAAATCCGGAAATCATTAGAGTAAAAATAACACTTACCCTTCACCTTCTTGTTATCTGACCCTACCTGAGGTCAAGACCTTATTGGCGAAGATTATGGTTTGCATCGTTTATATTTAGTCCGACCCGACGCCATCGAAGCAACCATGTTTTCTTGTCATCATGTACATGCGCTCAATTCTGATTGGTTGTTCATCAACACGTATCATGAGTCAGCAACTATTATGCGAACTAATGTCATATAATTCTAATATTTTCTATGTTGCCGACCAATAGAGTTGTCTCTTTAGCGTCGCGTCGAGAGTTGTTATCATTTTGAAAATAGTTTGAAAATTACCATCATCACAATCAGCGTGACAAAACAGAAAAAAACGGTTCGATATCACGACTATAAAAATGCATTCTATCAAAACTCAACATTTGGTTACCTCTTAACAAAAACCGAAAAATCTCGGACCAAGTAGTGCATAGATCTGATACATAGGCTGGGGTCCAGCCGCTGGACGTCTTTATGGTCCATAAATTAAGGAGGTCAAGGTATCATTGATAAGAACCAACAATGCAACCCAAACATTTGAATTTAGACCTTTTTCAACATTCTAATGAAAACTTAACTATTTCAAAAAAAAAATTAAGTTTGATAGAGAAATGCCTGTAGACTACAAGCTGATGACTGGGATACACCTTTCCGATGGTCGTTGACTCTATACATCCCCTTGCGAAAAAAAAACCCACTTTATCGTACACAGTGTATGGCTTGAGTCTTTACAATTTAGGCGAATTATCGTCAGCTCATCTCGTTTTCAAATAAGCCAAAGTATTTGGTGGATCGGGAAGCCATGTGGTGGCCCATGTCCCTATCAGGTTTTTTCAATTTCCGAATTTTAATCATTATGTTATTACTCATCAATAATTAGTCAAATAACCGAAAAAGTCTTGCGAAGTCAAACAATCATCCGAAATTCAAATTTTTGGATGAGTCATTTCCAATTGACGTAGGAGTAAAGAGAAACTAACGAAAAAGAATAAAAATGGCGTCTTCTGGAACATATTTTGGAACACCTGCCCTATATGGGGTAATGAAAAAGGTGGAATTACCGGAACAAGATGATCGTGAGGTCAGGGATCCACGGACTGCTCATCCGCGTCAATGTACTGTTCATGCATTGATCAATTTTAAGGGTACCGTTAAGTGGTCATAGCGTTACTAGGATAGAATTTAAGGTTTTTTAAGGTCAAATTTGGCCACTTTAAATTGAAGATCTCAAAAAAACCTTGAACTTTCGTTGACCCGCTATATTAGGTTTTTATCAGTAGGTTTAATGAGTCATCTAGCTAATTTGGATCGTTTGTTACTGGTCCGTGTATTCCTATGTGAGGTTGTTCACAATGAAACAGCTGGTGAAATGCCAACTGTCGGTGGTTTAACTGCTTGGATTGCTGTAAATGCATTTGGATCACTGCTTGCTGGTCGATCAGCACCTCTTGATAATTTAATGCCTTCGAATTTAACAAGAATAGATAGGGATGAACATGATGCACTACTCAGAGCACGGACTTTTGCCATGGAAATAGGTTATGGTCAAAATACAGTTTTTTTTTTTATTTCGCACGTTTTTTTAAGTTTTTCATATAGAAAGCGCTCAAAGCTTCATGATGCTAAAGGCTTTATCTTTTGCCCTCAAGAGCCTCAAGCATTATTTATTGAATGTATATTTACCAAAAACTAGCACTTAAACATGCACATAAATTACAAGCAAAGAAAGAAGACGAACTTCATCAGCAACAGATTGCACGTCAGCGTGCTGTTCATACCATGTGCCGCATTTATGTGGGTGCTATTCATTATGAAATTGGTGAATCGACAGTGAAAGCAGCTTTTGAATCTTTTGGTCCTGTTAGATCCGTCGATATGATTTATGATATAAATACGGCAAGACATAAGGGATTTGCTTTCGTTGAATTTGAAACACCGGAGGCGGCAAATCTAGCAATTCAAGATATGCAGGTAAGAGGTCATTTGAGGTCAACATTCATCGAACAACAATTTTAGGCTGCAATAGTAGGCGGAAGGGCCGTAAAAGTTGGTCGTCCTTCGAATATGGGCCAAGCCGAACATTTTATCACTCAATTTGCTCAAGAAGCAGCCCGTTACAACAGGTAGAATTATTGAAAAAAAAATTCTGAAAAAAATAACTTAAAATCGTCGTTTTATGAGGTTGGACTAATATTTTTAAGTGTTACTATTTATAGTACAGTTTATTTGTAAACGTCTAGAATATTCGAAAGAGTAAATACAAATCTAACAAAATCTACATTTTAACAGCCAATCAGAACTGTTTATTTAGGATATACATTGCAAATGTTCATAAGAATCTAAATGATGAAGAAATAAAAAGTGTCTTTGAAGCATATGGAAGAGTTCTCAGTTGTTCATTAGTACGAGACCCAGATCTACCAGAGGAACATTGTGTAAGTATAATATCTAGCCCCCTATATTTGTCTACCGCGACCGGTCTTTCACAGTCAGAAACTTTATGGATAGTTCATTCTACATTGCCCTTCTGTGTTGATTCTCTTTATTATTACAAATTTTAAGGGTTATGGTTATGTCGAATACGAGTCGCCCGAGCCTATGGATGAAGCAGCCAAAGTCATGAATGGATTTGACCTTGGTTTGAAAAAGACTCGTAATTAACCTCATTCATTTTGTGTTTTCAGGTGGGCAATTACTACGAGTATCAGTCTGTATAACACCACCATCAATGCAAAATGTAACGACGAGTAGTTTTAAAAATATAAAGGATGAAAATAAGCTAAATCCAGCACGAATGCTTTCAGGAAATGTTCAATTTTACCTTTCTGTGGTCTTTTATGAAAAAAAAGTGTCATGTGACCACTTCGTACCTAACTCACATCTTGGCACATTTAGAACAACATCTAGAAATGATAAAACGAAACGAAGCAGCTAAACGTGCTGGTGAAATGGGCATTGAATACGATATGACGAATATAACTGCATCTAAACCGATCAAATACCACTCAACAGCTGGCAATGATAAAGCAGTTCCTCAAGGTACAAATATCGAAACGACTGTTAAAGACGCAGAAGGAGATGTGTCGCTATCTGGCATTGAACAGCGACATATGCTCATGCAACGGCTCAGTAGGGCACCTCAGGAATTTTTTTTTTATTTTCACAATTTCAATCGAATTTTCTAGAAATACCATTAACTATTACTTTTGGAACATTCCAGTCATAGAATTTTTGCGATTCGGACAGTTTTACATCGAATATTCTAGAAATTAAATCACAGTTTATAAAAACTATTGAAAGACGAGAGTTATGTGTCTGAGGAATATGATAAATGCCGATGAGCTCGATGGCGAAGTTGAAGCTGAAGTCACTGAAGAATGTGAAAACTATGGTTCTGTTCGAAAAGTCGTTATTTATCAAGAGAAACAATCGGCTGATCCCAATAGTGAAGTTATTGTTAAAATATTCGTCGAGTTTTCAATGCCTCAAGATGTTCAGGTTACATATTTTACCGTTTATTGACCGAACTTGGCCTCTATAAAAGTCACCTGACTTACGGACTTTTGTTTATTAATACGTTTTCATTGTTCATTTTAGACGGCGATTTCCGCATTAAACGGACGTTTCTTTGGAGGAAATCGGGTCTCAGCAACAATTTACGATCAAACCGCATTTGATATAAAGGACTACACTGGCTAAATTCAATTACACCAGGACCGAGACGAGAGAATACCTGTCACTGACTTGAAGTATTCCAGAAAAGTCTTTTTAGGAGATATTATATTGTACTGCCATTTCTTCTATTGTTCAATTCATTCTAAAATTAACTTTTTCAGAGAGTGATAAAATGGGGCTTTTGGTTGTTGGAGAACCGCTCTCATGGGAAGATACAAAGAAACAAGCTGATCATGTTAGGTAAAATTTTGATAATGACTTGGTCAAAAAAAAATTTTAGATTTAAATCTTTCCTTTCAGAAAACATGGACTGATTCAACTTATAAATATTTATAATAAAATGAAGGATAGATGCTGTGATTCTCTGAAATGGGGTGACGAAATCGAATATATGATTTGTAAAGCGTCCAATAATGGTAATTATATTTTAATTTCAAATTTCATTTTTTTCTTTCCAGATAAAATTCAGCTCGTTTTGCGTGGGGAAGATATTTTTGAAGATCTTGATTCGACTCAAACTGATGAATTATGGAGACCTGAATTCGCTTCGTACATGTTGGAAGGTACACCGGGACAGCCATATGGTTCAACTTTGAAAGATTTACTCAAGGTTGAAAAGGTAGGGGTCGCACTAAGTTTGCAGGTCGGTAGGATATGCGGTATATGATCACGATAACCTAATTGAAACCGGTTACTTGTCCGAAGGGACTCCGAACTCTGCTGCAAAGTCCTTGAATTTCACGGTTTACTGCCACCGGTCTCATTTTGATCGGTCTGCTTCAACACCCCTTTTATTTTGCCGGTGACATTGATTGACAAAGTGACCCTATTTTAAAGAGTATGATTCGACGGCGACGCCAAGTTGAAGAAAAACTCAATCCTGATGAATATTTGATTTCATATTCAACATTTCCTCGTCTTGGTTGTCCATTATTCACAAGTCCTGAATACACTATAAATGATCCTGTCAAAGATAATCCGCTTACAGAATCAGAATTTTTTCCTGAAGGAGCAATCAATCGACATCCACGTTTTGGAACCCTGGCACGTAATATTCGAAATCGTCGTGGGCGAAAAGTTCAAATAAATGTTCCAATATTCAAAGATTCAAAAACTCACTTGCCATATTTGGATGATGTTAAAACAGAAGAAAGTAAAACAGCACAAAAAGAAAACTTCATTTACATGGATGCAATGGGTTTCGGAATGGGAAATTCATGTCTTCAAGTAACCTTTCAAGCATCATCAATTGATGAAGCTCTTCACCTCTATGATCAGCTTATACCATTGACACCGGTCATGTTAGCATTATCTGCGGCATCACCAATCTTCAGAGGAATGTTGGCTGATGTCGATACAAGATGGGCCGTTATATCTGCTAGTGTTGACTGTCGAACATTGGAAGAAAATGGAACAAAACCACTTAAAAATGATCGTTTTATCATTCCGAAATCGAGATATGCCTCAGTCAGTTCATACCTATCAGACGAAAACCAAAATATGAATGATATTGAACTTGTTATTGATCAAGGTATGTACTTATGGCGGGTACTCAAGACTTCTACGCTCAAGTGATCATTTTTTTTTAATTCAGAAGCAGAAAAGTTCTTGAATGAAAAGGGAATGAATCCAGTTTTGTCTCGTCATTTTTCACATTTGTGGATTCGTGACCCGATGACTTTATGGAAGGATGGAATCGAAATGGATGATGAGACACAATCAGATCATTTCGAGAACATTCAATCGACCAACTGGCAAACTCTTCGATTCAAACCACCACCACCCAATTCACCAATCGGATGGCGAGTTGAATTCCGTCCTATGGAAGTTCAATTTACAGAATACGAAAATGCAGCGTATTCAATTTTCATAGTATTAGTAACACGAGTTATGCTCAGGAACGATTTTGAAAATATTCTAGAAATTCAGCCATGGACTTGACATGGTGGACCAATCAAAATCAAGGAAAAAGTTACAACCTAAACTTAACCATTCCTATCAGTTATGTTGAAGAGAATATGAAACGAGCTGAAGTTAGAGATGCTGTTAGTTCGCAAAAATTTTACTTCAGGTATGTAACATACCGTATGTTTCAAAGTTTTTCGTGTTTTTGACTCTTCAGACTACTGGAGTGATAAAGGGGGGTTCGTCCTGACTCTGTCCAAATCATCCGACAAAGATAGTAAGAATAGAGCACACTCACTTGGACAGAACCACCATAAACCCCACTTTATCATACTGAGCCCTCACGGTGAATCTGATTATAAAATTTTATAACTGATTTCCAATTTCAGAATAAATCCGGATGAAAAAGAGCCGGTTGTAGAAGAGTTGACAATAAATGAGATTATCAATGGTGGAAAAGGTTTCCCGGGTTTAATCCCTTTTATGCATCGATTTTTGCAAGATACTGCAACCGAGATTGATACAAGCTGTAAAGTAAAGGTAGTTTTGATTTGTTATCCAATCAAAATGCTTATTCGATTTTCAGGATTATCTTGATCTAATTGCATCGCGATCAAAAAATGAGCTGATGACAAGTGCTGGCTGGATTCGTCATTTCGTTTTGAACCATCCAGAATATAAATCAGATTCAATTGTCAATGATAAAATTGTTCATGATCTGACTCTAGAAATTGACAATTTTGTTCACAAGAAAACACATAATCCACTTTTGCTGCCGCCTCGCTGCTGTACATGATTTTATTGCTCTTCTTGGTCAAACACCTCGGTTTTTGACCTCGGATGACCTGACGAGGTCATTTCGTACCTCCATAATTACTTCAAATAGTTCCTTAATTTAGATTTGGGCTTCTCTTTCTAATAAACTTGATTTTAGTGCAACTGCCACCCAATCCGGGTAAAGGGATTCGATTAAATCGATTTTCTACCTAAATAATTGATCGAGAATTGATCGATATTCCAGACTTGTAGCCTGAACTGAAAATACAAGTAGTCTATTACAACCTTATTTAGAGAAATTCTGGACATTTCCGACCGGTAAAATGAGCCGGTTATGGAGATATGGTACTGTATATTCTAGAACACGAGATTTTATCGTTGGAAAGTACCATTCATGGGAGTCGCGGCCTGTTTGGTTTGATGTCTGGACAAAGCATCCTCCGTTGAGAGACCCAGTTCTTTTAGAGCGTGTTCCAATAAATGATGTTGGATTGAGAGAAAGATGGGATCCTGAAATTGTTCCAAATTTAATATATGAAGCAGATTATATTCGTGCAAAATATAGAAAGACTTATATTGACTCGCCAGTTTCATGTTTAAATACTCTTCCCTTAGGCAATGGTGGCTCTGATCATACCCGAGGGGATGAAAAAATGAGCTATTGAGAATCCTACGTATCAGCCATTATAAAAAGAAATGCCACTCAGTGAAAAAATTCTAAGAAAAATGAATGAAATACAACCAGATTATAATATTAAAGATTGCGATAAATTATATCAAAATACATTAAGGTAAATTAAGGGTGCTGGAGTGGCGTAGGTGAGTTTCAAATCTGAAAGAACCCCAGGCTAGACATTTGATTAATTCCAGCTTGCCTTCTTATTTTTCGTTTGGACAAACTTAAACTTCGAGGTCAGTGCATCGGCATTAAACTACTCATGCTCACTCAAATCTCATCAAATGCCGGTGAGGTCGGTCTTTACCTTGCGGGTTCTTACACTAAACATACCGGTAAAGAATTGTATTTAGAGAATTGGGAGTAAATCAAAATAAAAATGATATTGAAGAAATGGTTGCGAAATTTTCAAAAGTGAAATATTCTGAAGTTACAGATATTGACTCATTTAGTGATTTTGAAACAGAGAAAAAGAAAATACAACCTAAGGAACAGAGTCATTCATTATTAAAATGGAAAGAGTTCATTTTATGAGCTCTTCTTGGTTTGAGATATGATTTTTGGAGAATAATGACTCATTTTAAGGTGGCACCGGTACCATCGGTCAGCTCTTTATTGGAAGAATTATTGAAAAATAAGATGAAACTTTTAGAAGAAAAGAAAAATATGGAAAAGGCCAAAAATCCGCTTATGTTCAAGCAGTTCGATCGCTAAACGTCTAAAGTCTTCAAAGAAACAGCTTTTTTCGTTTTAATCTATTCTGAAACGAATCTTTTTTGAATTTAGAATGTCTCGCCGTGAAAGTAGCTCACAGTCCAGTACAAGTTCACATTATGTCGGACCATATCAACTTGGTAAAACACTCGGAAAAGGTCAAACTGGTCTAGTCAAACAAGCTATTCATGTTGTTACAAAAAAGAAATTTGCTATTAAGATTATTAACCGTGAACGACTGTCAGACTCTGTGCTAGGAAAAGGTAAATTAAGTTTAATATGAAATCAATCATTTTTCGATATCAACTAAAGTTTGTAATTTTAGTTGAACGCGAAATCGCCATCATGAAGTTATTGGAACATAATCATGTTCTAAAACTGATTGACGTTTATGAAAATAAGAAGAACTTATATTTGATACTCGAACATGTTTCGGGTGGCGAACTTTTTGATTATTTGGTTCGAAAGGGTCGCTTGAGACCACACGAAGCAAGGAAGTTCTTCAAACAAATTGTATCTGCCGTTGATTTTTGTCACAAGGTATTTGTCTGCATGTCACACGATTTGTCACGCATTTCAAATATAAGACAGTTGTGATAGAACTTGACATTTTATTTTAGCACAATGTATGCCACAGAGACTTAAAGCCAGAAAATTTATTGCTTGACGATCGAAATAATATTAAAGTAGCAGATTTTGGAATGGCATCACTCCAACCCAGTGGGAATATGCTTGAAACAAGCTGTGGGTCACCTCATTACGCATGTCCAGAAGTAATCCGTGGTGATAAATACGACGGAACCAGTGCTGATGTTTGGAGTCTTGGTGTTATTTTATTCGCCCTACTGGTAAGCCCATCACAACTTCAGAGCCAGCACAAATCACATCATAACTTTAGGTTGGTGCATTGCCTTTCGATGACGATAATCTTAGGCAACTATTAGAAAAAGTCAAAAAGGGCGTTTATCATATTCCCTCATTTGTTCCACCTGAAGCTCAAGATCTGATTCGTGGGATGATCTGTACTGATCCAGTAAAAAGACTAAAACTGGATGACGTCCTCAAGCATCAGGTTTGTAGGTGGAATTCCTAAAAAGATTTTAAGTTATGTTTTAGTGGATGCTTTCGGACAAAAGCCAAGATGCATTTCAAGGAAACCAAATTCAAAATCCAAATCTCAATTTGGAAATAACCTCCGAAGAAGATTTAGATCCTGACGTCATGAACTCAATGACGTCACTTGGTTGTTTCAAAGATAAAGAAATGCTTATTGAACAGCTTCTCAGGTTTTCCTCCCGATACAATTCGTTTATTGGTCAATAATCTCGTTTCTTTTAGTGGAAATGAGTGCACTGAGAAGTATGTTTATCAATTGCTGCTAAAACGTAAAGAGCGTCACCCTTCTCTTGAAGACGATGAGAATAAGTTTCCATACGATTCATCACGGGTGGCGGACAGACCTAGAAAACGAACTGACTCAACTTCTTCTCTCAACTCGCTCACCTCTAAATCCCGAAAGAATTCACTTATTTCACTCCAGAACTCATCAGTCAACGGCCGAGTGACCCCAAGCACGGTAAATTCCCAGCCACGATTATATGTCTGCTTAAAAATCATTATATTTTAGCCACAAAGAAGTGCGTCTTCACATAGCGATGTGACTGGTATAAGTCGTCACCGAAGTGCGTCTCATACTGGCACAACATCTCGCTCTGGTCGGTTCACTTGGTCACAACAGAATACGCCAAAAACGTCTCCAAACCATTCCAATATTACAACGCCTTTGAGTAGTGCCCAATCAAGTCGAAATTCATCACCACCAAACTCCCCAAGGTAAATCCCATACAACTTGACCTTAAAATCAACATATATTTTAAGCTGGACGAAGCGTATTCAGAATTCGATAAAAAATTCATTCTTGGGCACACCTCGGTTTCATCGACGAAAACAATCAACACCTGGTTCAAACCAGTCGCTGATTGGTGACTCGGATTGTGAATCCTACATGTCAAATTCGACTTCGACTGATTCAGAAAAGAAATCGTGGTTTAAAGATGTTTGGAATTCAGTTAATCAGGAGACACAATATTCAATAATAATGGATGAACAAAATCCACAAAAAGTTAAAAACCAGTTAATTCAGGTTTGTCAATTCTTTACCCTCTTTTTACTCTTTAGAGTTAATCTTAAAGGTGACCACAATCTAAAACATGAATTATGATTTTAGATATTTCTCTCGATACCGGATTTGATGCATGAGTTCCGTCATCCGAATATAATTGAAATATCATATCAAGAAAAATATACTTCGTTGCCATTCAATCTTCAAAAGCCGTACAAAGCCCAAGTCCAAATCACTCGCATACATAATAACAAGTTCAAGGTCGATTTCAGGCTTATTTCTGGCAATAATAAGCGTTTCGTGAGAACATTTCAAAAAATTCAGGTTCGTTTTCATCATGATTTTTTCAATACTTATTATGGTTTAAGCAATATTTGGAGTGCTCAAGAGCTGCCGGATCTGATAGTAATATGAATGTCTCATCTGAGTTTCGAATGTATCGAGACGAAATGATGAGAATGTGCGAAGATCTTCATTCTCAGCCAATTCAACAACGACCTGTCTAACTCGTAACGTTCCTAAAGAGATTTCTAGAATGTCTCAAACTACTTGTTCTTCACACATCCTTCTCTTCAAAAAATACCTATCACATTATACTCTCAACGTTGATATTGCGTAGGTGAAAATAAAAATCACGTGTTGACTTCACTGTTTATCCCTATGTATGCCCTATATATATCTAAATGGAGCCTATAAATAGGGTTTTCCATGTACTCGTTACTCTCTTTGTCACAAAAACAGAATCTCTCACAACTTTTTTTTTATAAGTTTTGATAATTTCTAGATTGCCCCAACTCAACAAGAAGAGAAATGGGCAAGGGAAAGCCAAAGTCGAAAGGTACTAAGTTGCAGCTTGGCGAATTTCTTGGTGACAATGCAGGAAATACTGTCAATATCGGTGGAAAAACTGTTGAAATGCCATCTGCACCAAGGGCTACCACTCTTGAAATCGATATTACCAAGGTACCTGACAGAATGCTGTTACATATTTTGTTGCAAACTTGTTGTTATGACGACGCCTACACACTACTACACCAACGAAATAAGTAAAATTAACTGGCTTTATCCTGGAAGTTTATACCTAAAATCTTTGGAATGATGAAGCGATGCGTGGGTGTAGTTGAGTGTTTTAGCAAACACGATTTGGGAGATACCTACAAAATAGGAATCTTTCGGATTTGATGCCATTTGAGGTCATATAGACCACTTCATGCAGGTTTGCAACAAAATTTTGATTATACGCTTTCAATGATTGTAACACAAACATCCGTGTTTCATCATCTCTTTTGGGATCATTTCAAATACGTGCGAAGAAAAACGCTCTGGCCTCAATACGTAATCCTTGTTCCGATTTTTAAAATTCTTCTAGCTTCCACCAAATCCACCATTCACTGCAGTAGTATCAAATCTCCCTTATGATATTGAAGAGCGACAAGTTTGGGATTTCTTTGGTGATTTGAAGATTGACAAAGTTGATATCCCTAGAGAAGACGAAGATGGAAGGTTTGTCAAAAATGCAAATAGAATGGGAAATTTTGAATTTTTATCAAACTGACTTTTCAGATTCAAAGGTATTGCATATATTATCGTTGATGGACCAAAAGACATTGCAGTCGATACACTCGCCCACGTTCTTGCCAAATCTGATCATTTATTGAGTGGTAGAAAAGTTAGAATCGAAATTTATCAGGTAAATACTTTTATTTTTCTAGTGATCATGCTAAGAATAAATCTAGAGACGAGATAGTCGCAGAGGAGGAGATCGTGACCCTGGTTTTGGACGTTCTGAAAATTCTGATAATTGGCGTATGGAGTAAGTTAAATAGATTTTTTAAACTCTTTGAATAAAACCAAATTTTAGTCGCGGTGGAGGCGGCGGTGGCGGCAGAAACGATAGATTTGGGGATAGACGCGGTATGTCATTTTTTATTTGTTGCATATTATATATGGGTATTATTTAGACGACCGTGGTTATGGCGATCGGGGTGGATATGGCCGAGGTGGTTTCGATGATAGACGTGGTGGTGGCTTTGACGACCGTCGTGGTGGTTACGATGACCGTCGTGGTGGTGGATATGATGATAGACGTGGTGGATATGAAGACAGACGCGGCGGTGGTGGATTCGACCGGGATCGTGGTTTTGGTGGTGGTAGAGATCGGTATGATGATCGACGTGGTTATGATGATAGACGGTACGATGATAGACGTAATCACGATCGGTATGACTCATATCAGGATGGTCGAGGAGGATACGACAAAGGGCGCTACAGGTCAGACTACGGCACTAGTTCAGTAGTCTTGATTTGATTACCTTTAATTTGAGTTAATCACGTGATAAAACTTACGTTTTAAACTTACTACCTCAAGATTAATTCTGCAAAAGTTGTAATAGAGATGACGCTTTTTTTGTCGCGAAATCTAAATTGCCATTTTTTCAATATACAGTTACTCTAGCATCACTGTAGATTGACATTATTTTAAATCATTGAATCGCTCAAGTTTGTGTATATCCGGTGTCTTTTATTCTTGCAATACATGTAACATAAAATAACATGTTCAACGACCATCGTTGCAAGTGTGCGTCTTCCCGATGGTCAATAGGTCCGAATTTTGCGTGGAGAGGTAAAGAGACGACGACCTTCGGAAGGACGCACCCCACTTTATGGTTTTGTAACGTTTAAACCCGTAATAATGCCAAATTTAGAAAATATCTGACAACTTTAAATAGTATAACGGAATAAAATAACATATTCTGTCACGATTCTCCGACTATACAACATAGAGGGCGGCATTTCAGAATTATGATATTTTATTCAGTTATACTTTTTACATATATAATGATATATTCTAAATCATCCCTAAAATCTTTATAATGTTGTTATATTACCAAACATTATTTTTATAAATAGGGATGACCGTGATGGTTATGGTGGTGGTGGATTCGGCGGTGGCAGACGCGATTTCAGTGCTGCTGATGATGACCGTTCATGGAGACGAGATGAACCTGAAATCCCAGTTAGAAGAGATGTAAGAGAAGAAAGATCAGAACGACCAAAACTGAACATATTACCAAGAAGCAAACCGGCTGACGAAAATTCAGGTTTGCGACTTTTTCAAATGACCTTCATTGACCCCGAATAACCTCTCAGTCAATTCCATTTTTGATTTCCTTTCGAATGAGCCCCTTATTGCTGATAATCGTAGTGAAAACTAACCATTTCGATTTTTGGCTAATTACGTAACTATTACGTAACACATACATCCTAGACCAAAACCAATGTTACCATCGAACTCCTGGGACCCAAAATAGTCAGGAAAAATAGTTTTTTGACAAATTCTAGAATAGGCCCGTTTCTCGGAATTCAGCCTAGAATGACATATCATATTCTCTGAAATGGCGCTCTCTTTATTGCTTATTCGGAGAGTCGTTCTCGACTTTGTGAGTAGATTATGATATTTTATACCGTTAGATATATTGTTTCAAGGATTCTAATTTATAAACCAAATTTTAGATTCCTCACCAGCCCAAAAATCATCAAATCCATTCGGGGCAGCTAGACCAATTGACACAAGTGCAAAAGAAAAAGAAATCGAACAAAAGCTAAAAGAAACGCATATTAAGGATCAGCCTTACAAACCAAGGGAACAGCGAAAGGAACCAGTTAAAAAGGTTTGGACCCAAAACCTAACCCAAACCTTAATAAATAAATTTTCAAGTTAACGAAAGAAGAGCTTGCAGCTCAAAAGGCTGAAGAGTTAAAAAATAAAATTGAGCGTGGGTTGCCAGACAAGGATGAGGAAGATGAAAAGAAAGAAGTAGGGACCAAATCACGATTCGATCTGCTTGATGAGGAATAATTTATTCCTATTGGCTCCCATATGATGGATCACGTGGGGTACATCATGTGATGGTGATACGACTTATGCAGGTCGCCCACGCATCTTATCATAATAATGCCAACGCAAAACTCATGGTTAATATATTTAATTGGTACTGCTAGGCCATTCTTAGCGTTTGAATCACCAAAAACTCACCCTTTTTGGCCTATCTGTAACATTTTAGTAAAATAAATCACAATCAAACTCGGTAAATCGCTGAATTCGCCTACGCATTGTCCTGTTCACGCATTTTTCCTCGAAGTAAAACATTAAAATGATAGTCGATTGCAATTTTATTTAAAGTTGGTGGAATGTTTGGCAAATTAGACCATTTTTTCTTGGACAAGTGTTTTGGTTTCTTCTGTTTTCGGATGCCTTGAAAGAATTTTTAAAAGAAATAGTAGAATTTTTTTATGTTAGAGCAACACTTTGTTATTTCATTTCGTATGTCATTTTTTAAAATATAAAGTTGGGTGTGCCTTCCTGATGATCGTCGTTCCCAATAGGGACTCCCTATACTGGAGGACTCTGGCGCCACCAAGTGGTAGCGCAGAATAAGTTATGACCACCCATAAACAGGCCAATGCGGCATTAGCAATGCCCATCTTCAAATGTAACCTCTCACGTGTTCAAAGCCAATTTTCATTTCCCTCGGATTCTTTTTTCGTGTGGATTCAAAGCCCATCCTTTGGAATATAATCGGTTTTATCATTCTGCCTTTGTATAAATTATACAGAGAGATTATCTCGATCAACGATCAAAAATACGCGAAATTGTGGTTTGAACAGTGAGGGCGTTTCGTTTGAAGATAGGGATTGCCTGTAAATTGAATCAACTTCAAAATAACCTCTTAAGCTTTATTTCCGATTGGTTAATTATCCTCGAGGTCCTAACCAAGAGGATTTCGGGACAATTGACCATCTGGAAGACAGACCCCACTTTATTTGAAAGCCCGATTTAGTGACTAATGGTTTTGCTTTAACAATTTGTATGTTACTTGCAGTCATACTGTATGTCACATAACTAATGTGTCTCATTCGTATGTCTTACGTATTTTGTGTCGTCTGATGTCCACTGTTATTAAATATTTGAAGCAGGTTCATTGGCAATCGTAAACACAAGAACCCAAAGCAGCAACAACACACCAAACTAAAAATTGATTACGGTCTATGCACAAATAATTTGCGTATTTTTCAACTTACCATATGACAGTGAGCAAAATAATGATGAGTGTCCAATAAAAGCCTTGTAGTCTGTCAAAAGGATTTTTAAGCCGGATTTGAAATATCATCAAAATAAAAATGGCCAGATCGTTACATTCAATTTATAATTTGCATTTTTTAAATCCTAAGCCATCATTCATGTGATTGTGAAGTTCTTTGGAAAGATTCAAAACGCCTTGAACTTGATCCAGTACATTTACTTCATAATCTGCACTTTTTATATATTTTAACATAACTCTTTATCGTGGATTCTTCTAGTACTCCTACTTGTTAGCTTCATTTTAATAAGCAAACAGTCACGTTACGTGAAAAAATCGGGTATATCACTACTAGGAGTTTTACTAATAGATGTTATTAGTCAGACAATCATACTGCAATAATTAAATCACTTATTATTAATATAAAGTGATTTGAATGCTACTTGACATAAGTGGTGAACTTGAGCGTTGTTCATTCGATAACTTATTCAAGAAAATTCTGAATCGAAAACAATTCCATAGTTTTCTTTTGAAAAGTTTATCTGTGTTGGAGTAAAAATGATTGTGATCGGACTAAGCCGTCACTCTGGTCATCTGTGGTACAGACAGAACGAACTTATTTCGAACCTTGTTTGCTTTTTTCCCTGAGACATCTAGATTTAACCAGGAGTAAAGTGGCGTGCGCCTTTCCGGTCATTTGGTCCGAACCTTGCATGGGGCAGTTTATAAACGACGCCTATCGTGACAACGCAACTCAATTTAGACGATAGCAAGGGTTGGCAGTATCAGAATATAACTTATATAATATAAGTTATATTGCATAAGTGCCTTCAACTAACCTTTCAAATCTTTTAAGTCAAAAGTTTTGACTTATAAAACTAAACTTTTACTAAACTTGTACCAACTAAGAATCTACGTGTAGGCCAATGGTCCTCGAATTTCCATTTTACGCCGCATTTTTCAAAAATTTTCAATAATTTAATTAATTTTTGACGGTGTATGAATTTAAAAGGCTGACAATGTTACTAAAAAGTCGGTACCGAAATTGCGAATATATTCCTTTTTGGTTTCACTTCATCGTGATCATTTCTGACCGGTTTAAGATTTCTAAACCAATCCATATTTTCATCATGATAGCGATTCATCTCTTCGTCTCGTCTCTATTTCAAGAAGTGTAAAAGTGGCATTTGTGAAAAAGACGGACACGGACTTAGGTTTTCCTCTATTCTTTAATTTTGTTCCTCCACTATTGAACTGCCAGATTTTATAGAATCCGGCTCGGCGAAATTCAAAGTTACAACTTTATATTGAGCCATTGTCGCCTTTATATAAACTTGGCAGGGATCACACCAACAAATCGCTCAATAGATGCATTCAAAATAAAGATTTGAACCATTCTGAAGCACAGAGATGCATATGAGTCAAATCATATAAGACCTATTCACTTTTAATTTGAAACAGGAAATGTATTTTTTTTTATTTATTGAGTTGATGATTGAATTAGCATTTTCATGAGATCATACTTCCCATTTTGTAATTTAGGCAGATAAAAATTCATAGTTTTAACTTTAAGATTGAGGTTTGGTGAAAAATTTGAAGAAACAAAATCGTTTATATTTTTTTCGGTAACACTGAACGAAAAAGGTTAATGTCGGGGTCAAGCTTGTCAAGGCTTCATAAGTAAGTGACCGTCTATAAGTGTTCCAAATTTTGTACCTACTTTAAAACTGTAGAATTTGTATGTATATTGTTTGTGTCAAAAATTTTGACTCACAAGGGACGGTCCATGTGAAAAGTTCACAGTGAAATGACTATGTGCAAACTTAAAAGTCGTCAAACAAGAAAACGTCAAAATTTAAAAAACGGTTATCATATCGTATTTTCCACCGTATTCAAGATTGTGTCATACATTTTAAGTGTCATTATGTTGTGTCAAATGATATATCGATCTATTTGATAAAGTTATATAGATAAAGTTATATAGTCCATATAATATAAAAGGGGAATCAAACATCAGAATGACCCAATCAGTCTTCAACTTACACATATAAGAGCCACCCACTTTACATGCATATGCAGACGAAAGTAGGCCACGTCAATGTGTGATAGTTCAAGACCGGGTGGATCTAATGTGTGACACCCCTATACTGCGAGTCGCACTTTAATTGTCACCCTTTGAAGTTTAACTCACTCGGTATTGATATAAACAATAACTTCGTCGTAGGCATGTTCTGATGGTTTAGACATTACTGCAACTTCTTTAATTTCGGGATTTATTTGAAACACTTTTAATATTTCATTTTTTGTAGTTTTCGTTGCATCCATGAGGGTGATCAAATCCGATTGTCTTCCAATCAAATTCAAATATCCATCTTTGTCAATGAACCCAATGTCCCCGGAACGAATCCATTCCAACCTTCCTTCGTGACGATTTTGGTAATAATTGATCATCTGTAGGGTTGATTTGACTAGGATTTCACCAATTTCGCCTTTTTTTATTCTTTCATTCTTTGAATTAACTATGGGTGGTTTCAAACGGTTTCAAAACGGTAAATCCCACTGTTGGCGCTTCTTAATTTGAGAAAGCTCAAAAACGCTTTGGTTAAATGTGAATAATTATTTGAAGGAACAAAGTTTGAAACCAACCTATTTTTGCTTGAATACTTTCATTCATGACTTTTTTCCCGACAGTATTAATTTTCTTATTAGCTGGACTAAAATGACCACATTCAAAAACCAAGCTGCCAAATTCTGTTGCTCCATAACCAGAGGTAATAATTGGATATAAATCGTGATTATAATTATGATATTTTCGAAATATTTTGAAGACTCGATCATGCATTGCCGGCGTTAAAGTTGCTCCACCTGTTCTGATCCGCTTCAAAAACCGTAAATCACATGTTTTAAATGAGTCGGTCAATATAAGTCTCGTCAAAACTGGAACAAAGAAAAAAATCGCTGATTTAAGTTCAAAATTCGCGACCAATACTATGGACCGCGGTGTCGTTCCACATAGCTAAAACCAACGATATTCCCGAATACAAACTGTGAGTTGTTCTGAATCAGAACTTCTGATTTATTAATCATTTGTGAACACAACCTAATGTTTGATGAGTTTCAAATAATCTACACCATGATTCAGGTTGCTGCTGATCAATAATAACAATTCTTGTTGGATTTGGGACATTTGTAAGATGAAGAATGAAATGTATCAACGCATAGCTGTTAAAATTAGATGAAACCCCTTTCAGAGTCCTTTATCAAAGATTTTCGTACAAATTTTAAATAGAAACTTATTTTTTTATTGGTCGATCTCAGACTTTATTCCGACGAAAATAAACGGCTCTGATAGAAAAACCATGACACTTTTCCCTTATTTTTACTTTTCGAGCCGTCATGTGTTTCTATTGACGAGCCTTACATAATAAATACAGGTCAATCCTAATCTCTGAACGTAACCCCCTCTCTGTGGAGACGAATTTTACTCGTCTTTTAGATAATTGATCGAGATTTTACCAAAGACAGAATGATAAAAACTATTCTGTTCTAAAATATGGGCTATGAATCCAAACAAAAAAATAATCCGAGAGGAGTGAAAAGTGGCCTTGAAAAGAGAGGGGGTTACGTTCAGAGATTAGGATTGACCTGTTATTTATTTGTCGCTCCAAAACGCCCGGATTTCGTCAGAATAAAATCTGATATGTACCATCGACAGAATAGCTCAGCATGGCAGTTTAGATATCCGAGTCAATGAGACTCTTTCCTATTCTCAGTGATCGAAGTTGTTTCAGCAGTCTCCAAGTTTCTCTATATCCAAGTTTCTCTATATAACCAAAGTTATCTTCAAATTGCAATCTGTCCAAGGCCACTTTATTCGGATACATCATTATTTTAGGTTCCCCAGTGGTTCCTGATGAATAATTATATGTCAACACTTGTAATTTGTTTGCTATCGGTTCATAATCGTGTACTTAAATTTTTACATCTTACTTTGCCAATGATTCGGAGTTATCAAAGACTTCATTTTGTCGAAAGCTTGGCAATGAAGTAAAAAGTATTATAAAATAAAATATCATAATCTTCTGAAATGGCGCCCTCTATTGTATATTCGGAGAGTCGTTATCCTCCTTCTCCTCGCTGTGTGAAGAATATGATATTTGATTCCGTTATACTTTATATTGGACAGCCAAATGTTTTTTCATACCTACTTTTTGCATGAATGGATCAACCCTTCCATTGAGCTCGTCCGCCGTCAAGTGGATAATTTTTAGTTTTGGATGAGGAATAATTTTAAATCGATCGGACTCTCCAAAAACAAAAATAATTTTGACTTGTTCATGAGCAGATAAATCCAAATCAAATCATGAACAGGTGACTTATCAGTGAGTTATATAATACATATTATATAACTTATAAGATATAAGACAGTTAAATAAATGACTCATATATAATGAGTCGTTCATACCGTATGATGCTAGCATTTGTTCAGACGCTACCTGCTACCTTAGATATGAAAAATCGAGCAAAACGCATCCAAAAGGGATGATATCGAAACCATTAATTTTTTGTACTTTTAGCAGTTTCAATCAAATTGCAAGCAGCTACAAGTAAATTTATTAGAAACCAACCTGATTTGCTATCTATGCAACAACTGGTACGACCAACAAATGCACATGCCAACTGAAATGAAACGTATATTATATGATGTCAAATATTTATAATAAATAATAGCATATAAAGTGAACTATTAAGTTAACTCCCGAGTCTTCATGTATAATGACTTCATTTATGTGAGAATCAATAACTTACAAATGATGCACATGAAAACTTTGTTAATCTTCCCACAATCGCAATTTCTCTATGTTCAATTCCATATTGGAGCATTTTATATGCGATAATCACTCCCATTGAATATAAATCACTGTGAAAATTTCATTTGAATTTTCCAATCAGGGCTCCCTAGGACCCGAGTCTGTTGGACGTTAGTTCATAGTTGAAAGTTTACACAAAGTTTTCGTAGCCTATGCAGGATTCAATGGTGGTTACCTACAAAACGCCAACGAAACGATTTAAGATGTAATGTGACGATCATTTCTGTTACCGAAGAGACCAAATACATGAAATTCATTAAAAAATTATTCCTGAGAGTAACCAACCGTGCATTTTCTTCACCAAAAACATAACTGTGCCTGGAGTGCATTTTTCGCATTGTCGTCGCAGCTTTTCCCACTCTCATCGTTTTACGGTATCTTAATTAATAGTAGAAAGCGTTTAATATGAACTTATCAGTTTTGAAAAATTTGACAAAACACAGATACATTACTACTAACTCAAAAATCAGTTTTCCTTACCGTATTTACTCTCATATTATCAAACTGAAGTATGAACTTATTATCACTATTTATTTATTTTAGACTTGAGGGCAAAATAGAATTTGCCCACTCAAAAATTCACCCCTTAAAATCGTCCCATGTTAACCACTTCGGAGCAATTTTCATTTTGAAAAGTTTCAAATGTTAAAACGTTTATTTTCTTTCCTCTATGTTCTCGTAACCTCGATTTAAGTATTTCCGGGTCGGCTGATGTCTATATAAATCGGGACGCCATCATAAAACCCTCTAAAGAATTTCTTTGTTTTAATAATTATTATATTTTCAAAACTTAATCACCGTGAAATTCAATGTATTGAAATTCAAGATTGTCTTGGAAAAAAATTGAGTTCAAATCTCTTAAGATTCTGAACAACTGCGTTCTAAGTTGTTGTCTGGGAAGTTTATATCATGCGATGACAGTGATGGCTCACATCGTATAAACGCGTGTTATTACCTACTCTCGGACACCGTTTTCTTGAGTACTTTCAGTGTTTATTCTAAAACGCACTGTTTATCAGGTCATTACTACCTTAAGTTCAATGCCAGTCTATCTTCACCAATCAAATTATAACCATTCATGTAGTTCAACGCTCAAATAAAATCGATTCTAGATATACGAACTCTGTACTATAATAATGTTGCTCATATATCGTAATTCTCTTCCCATAACAATGTGTGTTTTGTTATATTAGTTTAATAAATATTGGAAGGGGTCACGAATGTTTGACCTAAAATACTTGCGTTTAATCCATAACGACTTAATCCTATATTAACAAGTTGTTGAAATAGCATCAGTTTAAAACTCAAATACCATTTCGTCAATTTATATCGTTATATAAATTATATGTTTACAAAAAACCATAAATATTCCAACAAATCATGATTCATGACTTAATATCGACAACGAAGAAGGTTCAAAATGATGATCAAAAATAGTCCAAAGAAAATGAAGTCGATTTCATTTCTCGTGGCGAACACGATTTATTAAACACGAGTTACTTTCTTTTGTTGGTCATGAATTTTTCTTTTCAAACATTACCAAATAAAGTGAAAAAAAAATAAACAATATGGGTATGTCATTGAGTATGTCAAAGTCAATACAAAATTTTTTCACGGTAAGCCGGTGCATATAACAGCAAGTTTTAAGATGATGGAACAGTGATGATAGAATTCAAAACGTTGCTTACAACACTCTTTGTTGCTGCTTGGATATGTGGAGCAATGACTTATTCGCTTGTCTTGTATATAGTTAGGTACAATTTTCTAGCTTCCACTTTTCTGAGAATACATCCAAATGATTTTAGTCATTTTTATATCCAAGGGGGTTGTACCAATTAAGAGATCGACCAGTGAATGTCGAAGTTGTTCGAAAAATATTGAACCAGACAAACATCGACCCACTCGAATCGGTTGCCAATGCATCAATTCATGCTGACTTTGAAGAACACATAAAAGTGAAAAAAATTCTCTAATAAAGTTTTATTAGAACTCATAATTTATAAGTGAATGAGTATGTTTTTTTTATTCAAGTCTCACAAAGCGTCATTTTGTGTTGGATATGACCATTCTGGAGACCAAATATTGACCCAAAAGTCGAGACCTCTACTTTGTTCCAATGCTGATCGATTTATCAGTTTGAGATCATCTGTTCCGTCTTGTGTTGCGAAGATTGTTTGCTCGTTTTCGGATTCATAAAGTCCCCAACCAGACTCTTAAGTTGAAGAATAAGCCTAATATCAAATAAAGCTGTTCACCTTCAGTGGGCATTCTATATTTGAAAAATGATGTAAACTCCGTTTGAATGAACTCAGCCAGCTTAAGTTCCCATCCTTCGGGATCCAATCCATTGAAAATCTCTTTATAAAGCCAAAAGTCAATATTACCAAATTCAAGTGGCAGTTCAGCAGCGTGTCCAAGCCCAGCATACTCTGTCTGGTATTCAAGTATCCAATCATATCGTGGATGACCATCGAAACAATAGGTATAAACTGTCTTTCCGGCTTTTTCGTAAATCTGAGACTTTTGATAGGCGCTTGTGTAGATTTGAGAATCGCCATAAATGAGAGAAACAAGAACTTTCGTATCCGATGGGCTTAAATCAAGATAAGAATTCGCAACAGGGAACTGTGAGGGTTTCAAAATGATACTGAGCGGACAATTATATCCACAAATCTGGGTGGATGCTATGGAACCTAATAGCCACCAAGTGATGAAGTGATAACATCAATTTGAAACTCTACCTGATCTTTGTATAAATCAAAATAATAGTTTATAATATCCAGTTGTTGATGTTCTTATTTCGGACTCTAATATCAACCCACAATTTGCAACTACATGAATAACTAGTTTAGAACGAATTTTATCATTTTAGAGCCCATTCCCGGGATAAGAGGACCTAAAACGAGATCAAATTCATAGAGGTATGTTATATTTTCTGGTGCAATAAACAAGTCCCAACCCATATAAACGAGATTTCCTTGGGGAGATATATATTTTAGAGATTTTTTAGAGTCCTATACTGGTACTTTACTTAGAAACCAGTCCGTTTCAAAAATATCCGTTATATTCTCTGGGCCGATTATCCAACCACTTGCCCAAGACATGTATACAACAGTCCCTTAAGGATAGACGAGTCGTACAGACATCTACTAGAAATGGCCTCAAATTCTCGAGAAAACGGCTTGGTCAATTGAGATGATTTTTTAATGATGATCCAAGTTCGAGCTCATGTCTGGATGCCTGTACGAATCGTCTATCCTTAATGATTGTTCCTGAATGTATACCGATACTAGAGTGATACTGACTAGAATAAAACAAAGTTAGAGTTTCTTGGGTTTTTTGTTCATTCAAAGCCCGAAACTGATATAATTTGGCTCAAAACCTGATCAATCGAAAAATAATCGGTGATATTGTCGGGTGTGAAGACTAAATTCCAACCCATATATAAAACATTTCCTTCATATGAATTTGTTCCAACAACGATTGTACCATCAAACGGAATATCCCCATTTAAAAATTCTTCTTGTGCATCTGTCGGATAAAACACTCCATCATTGCTAATTGGTTGCCAAGTGGAAGGATATTTTCCAGGATTTCGGATTAATAGAAGAGTATATGCGCGCAGCATGCTTGTATAGTCTATAACAAGGATGTATGCATTGGTCGAGATTCGGAGGTAGGGTGTCCACAAAGTTTTCAGTACTTCAATGTATTTTTTTACTACTTTAAATCTCAAAATTTTCAATGTTATTAATGGGCTCGACATTTTTGTAAAATCGAAATAAGCCTTTTATTTATGACTATTCAAATCATTTCATCAAGCTGAGCATCGCGGACACCCAATTCAGAAGTCTAGTTAAAATCTGGGGATCATCCCCGACCTATTGAAGCCAAGTTTGTCAAACTTTCAGGTACTGTCTCTGAGACAGATTCGAAAAACCATTCTTCGAGTGCTTGGATAGCTTCGTTTGATGCTTCAGTTTGCTGTTCTGGTATTATATTATATGTTACCCATGGAGATTGATGAATTGCAGTTTGAAAATACTAAAAATTTAATTTTAAATTGTAGTCAGCTTATAAGAAATCACTCACCTGACTGCTTTCATGACCCATTATAAGATAAGCAATCGCAGCGCCACCTGCCGATTCGCCAAATATTGAGACATTATTTGGATCACAGCCAATAGTAGGACAATTATCAACAACAAACTTGATCGCCATTTGCATGTCAAGAAGTCCATAATTGCCTCCAATCGTTTTTCCATTTTCAACGTGATTCATAAATCCTAAGCCACCAAGTCGGTAATTTATTCGGATCCCAATGACACCATTCAATGCATAGTTCGTCATGTTAAACATCAAATCTTGACCCCAACCACCAGTAAAACCCCCACCGTGAATCCAAATAGCTACAGGAAGTGGTTCCTCTGATTGTTGATGAGGTCTTGTAATATCTAGAATCAAACAATCTTCATGAATCTTGACAGGTATCGGATATTCTGGAGCTTCTGTTATTGAAGTTTTTTTAGATTGCGACTATGGGACAAAGTTTGCATATTTATACATTACTGGACTAACATTACTGGAGACGGTGGATTTTGATGTCAGTGGATGTCAAGTTGACAATGTCAAGTGTGACTATCAGTTATGGACCACTTTCAACTTATGGTCCACTATTTAACTTTAGAAACTATACAAAATAACCTGCTAAGCTTTATTTCCGTTTAATTCACGACCTTTCGGCCTTATTCTTGACCTCATAGGTATAGAAAGTCATAAATTACTCATTGACTCATAATAGTCTGTGGGGGATCGGTAAACGAACCCGCTCGATAGAGGTCGGACTTTTCCATTTTTTGGAGGACTTTTTATCCAGCGATGAAGATAACCGAGATTCTCAGGCTCTGCATGACCACTCTTTATCCAATCACCAGACATTAATCACATGCAGTCACTGCAGTGTACCTGGACTTATGACTTCAAAGATAAAAATATGGATGAATAAGTCACTCAGAAGGAAACGAAGCTAGTTTTGACGTAGTTTGTGACCTAGTTCTTACCCTAAGGTAGCCTTAAAATAAAGACCTAAGAACATTTCAAACTTCATTCCTATTTGATGACACGCTACGTAACTTTGGACCATATCTTCATCTTTTCTCAATTCGTCAAAAGCATCGAACGATCTTGGTGGTTTCCATCTCCCTTCTGTTCCTACTGGAGGCATTGCGTAAGGAATTCCCTCAAATGTTTCAATTCCTGTGTAGGGGTTGATGCTTCCGTAAACATTTCCTTCATTTAAATTGAGTTCTGTATAGGTCTCTGAATGCCAACTTTGATCCCATTCTCGCAACCAAAAGTTCATAACTTGATTGTAACCAGACATCATCTCGGCGGTGCCTTGGCCAATCACAAGCGTTTCAAAGTCATCACCCATTGGTTTCCAGTTCAACCATGGTTCTCCACGATGATTGAACCGCGTCCACTGAGATTCGAATAAAAAAGTGACATCATATTCCCAGTCTTCTGGTTCCAATCTATTATTATATACAGGATAACGAGCATCTCTGACATCTCCAAATACATATCCAACATCATGACCATGACCAGTTCCGGGAAATCGAGGTTTGCCATCTATTATTCCGTCCCACTGCGTTTCAGCATCAAGAAAATAAGAATACACCTCGTTTCCATTTTCCCGATATTTTTGTGCCTGGCGAAAAGTTGGTGCGCGTTCAATTATATCGCCGTAGAAAAGAGCTGCGAGCATCATTGCGTCTTCAGTTGGTAGAAGACCGAAATGAGGAACATCAGAATAGAGATAATGGTAAATATCAAAGTATTTTTCCACAATATAATTTGCCTGCCACCGTGGAACTTCGATATTTGAACATGAGATATTTGCGGACATGGATTGAGCGGGAAAAACTTCTCGAATATCAAACGGCTTCAAAGAATCTGGTTGAAAATTCGGATCAAAATATAGCAATGTTCCTTCGTAAGAAACTGTTCCGAATATAATAGGTCCTTTATATGGCGAATAGCCACTTTCCAGTTGAATAGCAACATCTGTTTCATAAAAGTGGCCATCAAAACTGTAAAAAGGGTTTGAAA